>JAYKKI010000011.1:35017500-35200000 GCA_039881145.1 Druceiella hillmani
GCTTTATAATTTGTCATGCCTTTCGGACTGTTCCATTGTCTATCACTTCTTCAATTAAAATAGGGTCTTAAAGGATTTTACAATAACCCGTAAATTATTTACGCCAATACTTAAACATAAAGAAAATTATTTTAATTTTTTATAGACCTTCCATCGAACTTGGACATGAAAAATATGTCTTATTCGCTAAATGTACTCGCAAGTCATCAGTTCAATATAGAGAAGCTAATCTACATTTAAGAAAAATTTAGAAGACTATATTTAAGAAAAATTGGAAAAAAACACGATAGTTTAAATAAACCCTATAAAGGAATTTTTTCCTTTATTTGTATTAATTAATTATTCAAAAGGTAATATATTCACATATTAAATAGTAATATTAATGTATGTAATACTTTATTAAACACACTACGTGTCACTAAAAGTTTAAATATGCCTAAGTGGCAAAGGAACCCTCGTAGTTTGAGTTCAACTGATATTTAACAGGTGTTTTGTTAGTTTCTTGTTAACAAGGTTCCGCTTTTGCTTATTTTTTAAAGGCGTGTGTTTTACATGATCAAGCCCATATATTATACAATATTTAATAGATATTAAACTATAAGCCAGCTTGCTACTTGCTTGCTAATTTATCTCATCAAACTTTATTAAAGCACAATTATAAGTACAGGCTGTCCAGTGGCAGATTTCAATGTTTGAAAAATTGTAAAAAAAACTACACCTCTAATACAAAGTAGGTTTATTTTAACTTTATAACAACAAACGTCGATTTAATTTTTTAAAAACCACGTTTTCCAAATGGCGGCCATCGAGTCTGACACACTCTTCGAGTCTAGCACGCATGTTTTCAAAAATGCGTTTGCAGAGCGACTGGGGTATCCCACTGACTTCGGCTCAAATATTTTCTTTAAATTGTGTCACAGTGCTCGGATTTGTTTTGTAAACAACGGATTTTAAGTATCCCCATAAGAAAAAGTCACATGGGCTTAAATCGGGTGACCTAGGTGGCCACGGTACGGTACCGTTTCGGGATATTTTTTTTTCTGGAAATAACTGCCCCACTGCATTCATGGACACATTAGCAGTGTGAGCTGTGCCTCGTCCTGCTGGAACCAAGTGTTTTGGTTGAAGGATAGACTATTCTGTAGTTCTACTCTGAAAAAGTCATTTAACATCTGGGCATATCTCTCCGAATTCACAGTTACAGTTTGGCCACGTTGATTTTCAAAGAAATAAGGCCCTATGATTGCAGATGCAGACATGGCACACAAGACTGTTACTTTAGGCTTATGTAAAGGCTCTTGATGCATTTGTCTTGGGTTGTGGACATCCCAGTAACGAAAGTTCTGCTTATTCACATATTCTCCAATGTGAAAGTGAGCTTCGTCACTAAAGAATATGTTGCCCATCCGGGTAGCAGTACGAAATCTCAACAACATCACTTCCGCGTAAGTTTTTCTTAATTCAAAGTCAGAATCGTGTAAATCTTGAACAATTTGAATTTTATATGGATGGAATTTGAGCTTTTTTTGCATTATTATCTGTAAAGTTGATTTCGGAATTCCCAATATCGATGAACGTGTACGCAGTGATAAACGGGGATTTTCAACGACAGAAACCATAACACGCTCGACATTTTCATCCGTGGCTACCAATGGAGTAGGTCCTGGCCTGGGCCTATTTAATGTTGATCCTGTAGCTCTGAACCTTGCTACCCATTACTGAATGAGGTTGATCGATGGTCCATCACATAATCGACGAATACTGTAACGATTATTAAATCGATGGCGTGCTATAGACAGCAAAAATCCACTCGAAATGTACGCCTCGACGGCAAAAGCGCGGTGCTCTCCACTCCACTGTTCCATGGCTACTAAAACATCCGCACCGCTTGCGCTTCTAACGACGCCTCCCGCGCCCCTCTTATGTGTTGCTTTCAGAAACTATGTTTGTTCAAACTTTAAAATCTGCCACTGGACAACCTGTATACGTAAAGCTTAAAGCTGAGAAAAATTATCCAGTAAAATCTAATCTTGACAGATATTGAAATAAAATTGCTTCTAAAAACTCAATTTTTTATATATTAGTTTGAGAATTTTTAAAAATAAGCAGCACATTTTTAACTGAATATTAAAAATGTGCTACTTATTTCATGTATTGGCTATTTAAGAAATCATTGTGAAAATAAAATGGCTTCTAATCTCATATTAATTTCCGAATACTTTATTTGGCGTCCAAAAATTTCCACAATCCTCAAGAATGAGGAAAGACTACAGGCATCAATGCTTTACCGGTTTTGGTGATTATTTTTTGTCTATAGTTAATAAGAAATAATCAGTTAATGAATTCAAATGTTTATTTTTTTATTCGATAAAAAAAATCACCAAAACTGTTCAAGTTTTGTTTATACGTCTACCAATGTATGCCATTTTTTCAAATCAAATTTAGATTACAGTAAATATTTCCATAGAAAGTACAAAATCGAAACAATTAAGAAATGCAGAACAGAAGTTTATTTACATCCTAATAATATTAAGGCTTAACAGTAACAATTTTCTTTTTTAATATTTTTTTATTAAAATGCAAAAATTGTATTTAAATTCTTTATATTGGAAATAAGAGCATATTTTTATTTAAAATTATGAAAAAATATTTTGAGGCTCTTGCAATTAAAATACCCATGGTTTATACGGAATAAACCCTACGTATATAGTGTGTTTAAAAAAAATCATACTGTATACGGAAGTAAACAAAAATTCAGTTGAGCTTAATTTACCCTCTGCATTTTGTTTGATTACCATGTTAAACTTCCAATTTCTCGCCAAGCGGTTTCTGAGAAAAGAGATAGTCACGGACTAACAGGCATACACGTAAGTGATCTTATAATACTACGTTTTTTTCTTTTGAGGTACAGGAAGCTAAAAATTGGAAACAAAATAACGGCAAAAATCGTCTCCCACTCCTGAGAGATACTATTTATTTTAATTTAAATAGTACCGTTTAATTGTGTTATCTATATTTTTTAATTTTGTCTATTTTTTGTACAAATAATTTTTTCGGTTTTCTTTATTACATTCCACCTCTACAAAATTTGTAAAACCTAAATGAAAAATAAAAAAAATACAAACTTTTTCAGCTTTTAACACATGCACCATATTTCCAAAAACCACTTTTTCATTAATTTGTTGGACTAATGCGTGAAAATAAAAAAAATAAAGGATACATGCCCAATATTTGGAAATAAATTTACGATACGACCTCGGTCACGGTCGATAGATTTAACTAACAAGGACGATTTCCAATCTCAGAAAATATAATGCTAAGATGCCCCCGTATTAAACCTCCCACTTATTTAAAAGTTAGCGAGGAATCATTTTATCGACCAACATTATTTCCTGACTCATGAGAATTTAAAAAATTTTTATTCGATCAGGAAAATATCTGATCAATGACTTTACTTGAATAACAATGTTCGCCAGACACCGACGCGACATTTTGTTCGGTTTTCATACTTACGTTTTACGATTCACCCTCGGCTCGCTGTTAAGACGTCGAGGTCTTTTTTCCCGAACTCGTGTCCACGTATAGGAGGGAAGAGGACAGTAGATGAAGTGAGGCCGTCGTGGGTCGACCCAATTAATTAAATTGAATCCGCGGTTCCTTAAATATGGCTGCCTATGAGACTCGTCCGACTGGAGCTGTTTGCCAACACATCCGCTAACTGCGGCGGGTCGAGTGATTAGCATTTTTTTAATTTTAATTTTTATTCCATTCGGCGCGAGAGCGGTATTTCATACTTAGTCGTCGTGAAGTTCCCATCGCACTTTTGCGACCTTCTTTAAACTTCCTACCCAATTTTAAAGCTTTATGCCTACTTAGTAGCTCGGATTGCACGGATTTCGAGTGAATGAGTTATTCATGTACATTTGTCAGGATTTTTGTCCCTTAATTAATTAAATTTTATTTAAGTTTTCGAAGTAAAAAATGTTAGATCAGGTAGCCTATTACGTTAAGCCGAATTTATGAATTACTCTGTTAATCTTAACAGAATTTATTTGAGCGAGGTCTACTGTAATAACTAACTCTTTGATATAAGTTTTTTATTTACTATGTAATACGTTCTTTAATTTCGTTCTATTTATTCTTTTAGGGTCTCGTGACTCAAAAATTAAAACGGAATCTTTAAAAAATCACCCACATATATTTTTCCGTTTGTCACAAGCGATCTTTTTATAAAATTTGTATTGGACGTAGAAAATTTAACTTTGACATAGCAACACATCTTATTAACCCACATATTCTGCGCTATCTAAATTTTAAAATACTCATTGTGGGAGCGGGAAATAGTCTCAATATTTATTCGACTATATTTACTTACCACTAATATTATCATATTAGTGGTAAGTAAATATACTCAGATATCCACAATAAGCGATCTGCTATACCTAACCCAAGGCAAATACAATCCACTGACCTGTTCGTCTACTGGACGGTTCCTCTAGTCCAGGGTTCGGCTAGCATTGGCACAATGATAAGCTTGTTAAGTTTTAGGAGGTTGTCACGGACGACTGGTTATCCATTAGTAATTCGCAAACGTTGCTGTATTTGCTCTGAGTACGACTCTAATGTTCGGAGGTTGACGACCGACTCGTTCGGCGCTCGCAAGCGACAAGCCAAAAAAGCATCTACCCTCAGCTGGCACAGCAATCGCATACTCATGTAAGAATTAAAGAATAGTCAAACGAAGTACTCAAGTTTTATAATTTTATATATCATGTTATAGATATATTCTAAAAAAATTGCAAAAATAGAGAAATCTCCGACCTTCCTTATATCCGAAACTATTGAACCAAAAATCATGGAAAAAACAGAGTTTAGTAAAACGTTAAACAAAGTTTAGTAAAAAGTAAAACGTGACAAGAAGACTACAAAAAAGCTATAGCGATTATCCTCGCACGTTGTTTTTAAGCCAGTGAAAAAATGTATTTACTTTGCGAAAAATTCATATTTGGAAAATGTACCCTTAAATGTTTATAAATGGATATATTTATATATATATATATATATATATATATATATATATATATATAAATATATATATATATACGAGTTTTATTGGTACTTGACTAATTCGTTTATTGGATATATCGGTCATAATCCTTGTTTAATGGACATCACCTTGTGAGTGATTCGGTCAATTTGCATATAAACAACTGACGAAGCAAATTCAATTAGTAATTTAATTTAGTTAAATGACTATCTGTGTGCTATAAATATCTTGACATAAAATATAAATAGACAATTACAGTTGACGTCATGAAATATTTCCTTAGAAAAATATAATTATCTCCAAAACCTTTCAAAGAAAAATATTTAATATTAATATCTATTCGTGATTGAGGCGTATCAGTATTTTTTCGGTACTTTGGTCACAATGGTTTAATTTAGCTTAAAACGTACCCTAACACCTCATATGTTATAATCTGTTTGGAATATGTTTTGACAAAGGATCAATTTCAGGAACATTTTTGATTTTATACATTTTTGATAATCCATAACAAAATTTCATTTTGAAAAATTACAAAAAAAAGGTAATAAAAAGTATACAAGAAACATATTCATCGAATTCGTAATAATATACTGTAGTAGTCATTTTTTAGGAAAAGAAAAGTTTTTGAAATTTAATGAAAATACTCTAAATAACCTCACTAACTTTCATGGAATATCGTTCGAGGCTAAATACCGTCGTTTGTAGACCAAAGAGGCAGCATACATAACGAAACGAGGACACTCTTCAAACCGATACTTGTTATGACAACTTAACTAACGAAAAATCATTCAGTTTTAAACAATAAAATCCTACATACATAAACTCAAAGATATTTGCATTTATTTAAAAATCTTTTAAATGAAGTGTATTTGTATTGACCTATGCAATAATTATTTTAAAAATCCCTACAAGAAGGTCAAATTAAAAAAAGGATAGTTAATCTCTCAAAAAAATTGTTACCGCTGTTATAATGAAATCATAATAGCAATTCATTACACCATTAAAAATATATTGTATAAATTAATATTACTTTAAATGGGTATATTATAGGTTAGATTAACAATAACCAAACTTATTACATTTTTAGATTGAATAATCATGAAGCGACGAGACGAAAAGATCGGATATTTATTATAACGAAATCTCATCTCTCCATATTTTGTTTCTATAACTCTTCTAATGACAACATTCTAAGATTTGAAATATTCTGGCAATAAATTATAATAATAAATATACAAATAAAAACAGGGAACCGTAATTTATATAGCTTACTGAACATAATATAAAACTCTAAAAATACTGGACAAAAATCCAGAAATTAGTTTACACATAACTAGTTTACAAATTGATAGAGACAAGTGAAAAAAAAATCCTTCGTGGCGTAAAATAAATTATAATGAAACTAAATAGTTTTGATCTGCAATCGGTGTCACTTAAGGGTCTGTATAAATGAATCATTTTTCAGTAAACTGTTAAACTCTCTCGGCGAATATAAATTGAATCATGTTTAAACGTTCCTCGCAAGAATGTTTTTACCCAATATTTGGTGCGTTGACTCGGTGTCGAGTGACAAACTATTAGGCCGACGATTATGATCAAACAAGTTCCATATTACCGGCCAAATTACCGCTACTCTAAGCAAGAACGTAAAGGACATACTTGTCGAGGGTCATAGTTCGGACTCTGAATTCATCGCACGTTTACCATTCACAACCTTCACCCTTCAACGCGTACACTTTACGACAGTGTATAGACATACTTCGCGCAAGAACACGTGGATGGTTTATTATATATTTATACATACAAATTATAATTGATACACATACATGTACAAGGAATAAGTAAGGTATATTTAATATTTCAAAGTTTTATTTTAAGTTACCCTTTTTTTTATTTTATGAGAAAAATTTTCGCTTTTTCGTAATTAAATCTCACGTAAACAGTACTAAATATTAATATTTTATTAACATAATTTTTTATACAAATTAAAAAATTCATTTCACAACATAGAAAAAAAACATAAAGAACCGTTTCATCCAACACATTTGCATATAAAACAATTATTCTCTTCCAAATAGCGAATTAAATTGCACACCCGAAACCCTTTTATATATAAAAAGAAACGATGATATTACACTATATAAGGCTTGTACCACTACGACTGTCTAATTTGGGGATGTTACTTGAAAACAGTTATCTAGGTAGCTCCTCTCTTTGGGATTATCCCAATTAACCCCCCCAGATGATACCTTGCAGTACTGCTCCCATTAAATTGCCTTCAAAACTTCGTATATTTAAACGACTTTATAAATCCACTTAAAATAACAATGCTGCCACCGCTGATACATATACATCCATACCTTCGTCGTTTAAACGCATATCCCAAATCGTGGAGCTTTAGTTCAGCATTCCAATGTTAGTGTGCTAAATTGAGTGTGCTATTGTTAAATGTATTGAAAGCGCACACAAACAAATTATGGTCGGTATAGTATTCCGATAAAAAAATAACTTGATTTGGCAAGTATTCAAGATGCATTCGGCATAACAGAAATATTATATTTTTCCACTATAGCCAAGTGTAGGTCGCAATAGATTCTTTATTTGGAAAACCAATTCCGAAAATATATGGACGACACTATTAGTTTGTTTGCAGAGCTAGTTGAATTTTGGCTTTTAGTCACCGATTTCGATGTGACATATTTATTTTGAAAACTCTATATCGGTAGTATATAACGCCTTGAATCTGATAACATTTGTTAACTTGAAGATTTCGAACGATCGCAAGTCACTAAAGTGTGGATTCTAAACCGTGCAAGCTATTAAAAATATACAACGGTATTTGAGCCCAAAAATTATTTCATACATAATCTGACAGAAAATACGAAAGTCGTAACCCAAACATTCCCGTGAAGCGTGATAAAAAGTCGTGCGGAAAAATAAACGAAGCATCCACCAACGGGGAAAACGTTTTTAAATCGTGACAAATTTTAAAGGAAAATAACGTTATGCAATTTTTCTCTCACTCACACGTGACGTAAATTCAGATAATGAGTGTAATTCCAATTGGAATGACACGTCGCGATTCGTGCTGTTTTATATTTGAGATTTCACCATTTCCTTTTGTTCTAGCGGATTACTGTCGCAACCGAGGCACCCACAGGAGACTTATCGATTTTAAATTTGACTAATGTTACACGAGCGCCATGTCGAAAAATAAAATAAAGCTTCTTGCCTAAACAGTAACTTTCTTTTATCTACAAATAAAAGCTAATATCTATACTAGTGATACCGTGACTTTTCCAAAACTCGCACAAGGCAAACAGCTTTCACGCAGTAGTTTGTAAATATACCTAATTTAAATATACCTAACAAGTTTTATCTACACTATTATTACAATTTTTCAAATATTTATATTATTCACTCCGGTCCATTTATGCACTTTTTACTGTTCTTTTATAAACTTATTACTTATTAAACTATATTCGACATGATCGAATTTGTTAAGGTATTTTCCACGTCACAAATTTGACGTCTCCGTTACAATCTTATTTTAGTTTTCGTTATGTAATTTTTCCTTATCACCTTTCACTTTCTTAAATTCCACTTCCTCGGTTGGTTATTACTCGTTTTAGTATTTCGTTACACTAATTCAAGCATTTATTTTATAATTTTCCGTTCTTAAACACTTGCATAAGTACATCGTGTATTTTATCACCCACATGTGTCACTTTTTGTTCCTCAAAATTAAAATTCCTTTGCAAAAAACTCACTCATAAAGCAACCACTGAGTTTCAACGTATTTCTTTATTTTCACACGACATATTTTGTTGTTAAAATGCTGCCGTCAATACTGTTTTTGCAATTGAGTTATCTAGGATACGTGTAATAGTTTCTACAAGGATATATACGCTGATTATACTAATTAGGTTAATAACATATTTTAGACAGGCATTTTTAAATTCCTATTTTGATTCTGAAGACGACTTCAGTCACGATAGCTTTCGTAACATGCAGTTGTTGCATTCGTTAGGTTACTAAATTTAAAAAAAAAATTAATAGGATCAGTACGCAGTGTATCTTTTATTAAATTCTAATCAAAAGCTGAAATTCAATTTTCAATAGATTGTGAAACTGTATAATACAAACGGCACGTTAAAAATAATATTCTAAGCGTAATATAATTAGCCTAAAATCTAAAAGAATTTAAGAATATATAAATATTTATGGTTCCTTACCTTCAAAGGAAAAACGAAACTCACGAGTCTGTCTGCCTGTCATAGCCGTTTTTCGCAGAAGGTAGAAACTCGGCACTTGGCAAAGTTATTAATCCACATACATCTCAATAGCTAACACACAAAAATATTTATAAGGATATTTTGGGGGGACAAATGCTTGTTAAAAGTTTTTTAAATCGATATATAGTGTTGGGTATCGATATAGTACCTAAAATATTTATTTACTATATCTTCAGAAATGTGCTGTAAAATATACAAATATATACCTCCCCCCTTATTTCAGAAACAATACATCAACTTACAACGAAAATATAGGGTTTCAGAAACTTAGGAAAGCGATTTCCTACATGTTGTAATTTTTAACGTATGCGCCATATTTTGTAGCCTATGAAAGATATATTAGGCAACATATCTACGATGTGAAAAATTAATATTTATAAATATTTTAACAGAAATACCACGTGCCCTCAAATATTCATAAATGCCTAAATGTCCATAAAACAATCGTAATGTGATTTCTACTGGTGTTTGACAGGTTTTTTTAAAATACTCATATTATGATAAAGATATCTATTTTTTATTTTCATTATATTTTTTTGTCTTTCATATTTTCAGTTATAATTTTTATTCCGTATCTACTCAACCAAGACATAATTCAGTTTTTTTAAACCATGTTAATATTAGTATAACTTTATTATAATGTATATTTATCGTATAATAAAGTTAGTAAAGTAATTAGTATATAATAAATATTATATAATAGTTTATAATAAAATAGCACGTTAATATTAATATAAAATATTATGGAATATTGTCAAAATTCATTAACATTCTTTAAAACTATTTTAACTTTTAGCAGAATAATTTTTATCTACTCATATTTATTTGAAAATTTGCAGCTCATCTCAAATTTATCTATCTCAATAAAATATTTAAATGTTACCTTTAAATTAAATACATTTTCAATTGTATCAATATTTCCATTTGCTCTCATCTTATGTTTTCTTTCTTAAGGACAGTTCATGGACAAAGGACACGAGTAAAATGCGAAATTTATTGGCTAGAAAAAATCAATAACATCCATGCTGAATAAAGTCATTGCTTTTTCCTTTATCTAGCTCACCCATCCTCCAGTGTAGCAGTTTGAAAACATGTGTTTATATTCTTCCATCCACTTACAATTTTCTAATATTTTTACTCTACCGTTTCTTCAGAGTTTTGATATCGGGAAAAATGATACTGAAATAACTGTAATTTTCTTACCATAACTAAGATACCACTTTATTAAAACTATTAACATATTTCTTAGAAGGTTGATAGTTAAATTAGTGTTTTCATTTTCAAGGTTTCGTGCTTCATAAAGAAAAACGAAAGCCTTATGAGATCACTCACGTATCTGTCTGTATGTCTGACAGCTCATTTTCTTAAAAACCCCTTGACATAGAAATGTGAATGTAATATTTTTCAAAAATCTTTTTTTATGTTTTTGACTTAAAAATATATAAATCAAATATATACCCTCTAAACTATTGAACACCAAAAAATTCTTGTGGAAATTTTAAGGGGAGGAGAGAGTGAGCGGCAAATTAAGAACCCGGGGTTAGTTATAGGCCAAAGGTATTTTTTTACAATTTTATGAAGTGTGTGATATAGATATGTTTAAAATATGTAGATGATAGAAACATGCATAAAATATATAGATGATAGAGACATGCTAAAATATATAGATGATAGAGACATGCTAAAATCTGTAGATAATAGAGACATGCTAAAATATGTAGATGATAGAGACATGCTAAAAATATGTAGATGATAGAGACAATTTTTTCATTCTTTTTTTTTCATATTGTTCCCTCCTTATTTGCAAAACTGTTGAACCTAAAATCATGAAAAAATTTAGTTTTAAGAAGTTTAAGGAATAACTGAAGAAAAGCTACAGCGATGATTGCCGATGTCATAATGCGCCTGTCCGAAACAAGCAATAATATTGAAAATTAATATTTGTAAATAATTTAACAGGAACACTAAATATACAGTACACTCCTAGGTGCGAGTTCTACTCGTACTTGATAGTTTTATCATTGTCTATGCTTATGTGGTAAAGTGGGAGTAATTATTTCAAGAACAATCATATTAATATTTAGACATAGTTAATTTGTTCAGCCAAGTTTGAATTTTCCTTAACAATTGTATTCAATTACAATTTTAAATCAAAATCGGTTATATTTTTATATGTACAAAATTTTTAGCGGATTGTCAAATTTGCCTTTCTAATGGAACAATTTTTATTTTTGTGAACATTTATTTGAACAGGTAAATTAAATTCATTATTCAATTGAGCTAGACGTAACAGACTTTATTAGTTCAAAAAGGAAACAGTTTTGTTTTTATTACAGCCTCCACCAAAGCACCAAAGATCATGAAAAGGACAAATTTACACTGAAAATGATTATTAACGACATTAAAAACTGATATTAACAGGCAATTAGATTTATAAACGTTACATTGAACCATTTATTAAAACTTAACTAAACACGGAACTCACATTTCAGTTAAGCATGTCCTCAAGTACTTCAGATATATGGCGTGTCATAAATTCGACTGAATCGGGAAACTGGTCATCGTGGGAAAAGTGAAAGGAAAACGTGTCGATAAACATCATCCGATAAAGTGATCAAATCAAGGAAACACGGTCAAATCTCGAAGCAATTCTTCATAGTGACGCTGATAAAATGCGATGGAAGCAAGCAATGAAAAATTCATAGTGTACTGATAGACTCCGCGCCCTGGGGATCGATGATTTGTTCTAAGTGGCATTATCTAAACCGCACCTTTTGAAAGCGGCTAAAATGTTTATATAGGGTTCATGCATTAAGGTACAGCGGATATAATTATTTAACCGCTTTTATATATTCCTCTTATA
Source organism: Druceiella hillmani (assembly GCA_039881145.1). Lineage (NCBI taxonomy): Eukaryota > Metazoa > Arthropoda > Insecta > Lepidoptera > Hepialidae > Druceiella > Druceiella hillmani. The sequence goes on from JAYKKI010000011.1 coordinate 35,029,706, forward strand.
TAAAGGGAATACCTACTTTCACATTATATCTTACTATAAGATATTTAACAACAAACTAATTTTTATGGTGATGTGAAATGTAAAACCCTAAATGGATATTTCCAATCTTACACATTGACAAGTAGCTACTAACTTACACCCTGTACACCTGAATTTCTAAAACTGGAAAATCGATTTCCATAATACTAGGAGGTTTACACATATGTTCACTGGAAAAGGAAAGAATTTCTTTATGTTTACTTATATTTGTTAACAGAGAAAAAGTATCAGACACTGAAAAGTTCTAAATTTTACTTCTTTTTATGATTGTGCGGGGCGTAGATCATTTAAACAAATACATTCATTTGTTTTGTTAGCAATATGGCACAGAGCATATAATATAACTAGAAGTAGTAAGTAGATATTATATATTATGTATTATGATCCGCGTATTTTATATTTTTCCCCGCACGGTGACGTACACTTCAGTCATAGATCGAATGCGATAAGAAGTAGAGCTCCGTTGTTCATTGTTCATTAATATAGGTTTGTACCATAATTAAAAATAAAAGCTAGCAAAATAATGTAACCAATTGTTTTATAATCAATAAGTTAATGGTGACTTCGTTGCATCGGTACGCGTCGTTAACGCACTACTGAAACTTGATGTCATTATTGCGTAAGTGTATAAATGAACGTGAATATGTTTAGGGACTGTCATCTTGATAAGATACAATTTCACAATTTAAAGCAGTTTAATTTACATAGCAATTATATAGTATAATTATAATATTAAAATAAACGGCTGGTATATTTTTTATGAATTCATAAGATTATATATTTTTTATGAATTCATAAGATAGATTAAATAAAAGTAAATCAAATTATTACCAACAAAAGTCTAAAGAATACGTTGCTTGAATAACATAGGCGATTAATAAGAAAAACAAAGAAAAAAAGCATAACCAAGGCTTTAAATTATACTGTATCCACAAAAATGTTTGTTTGCATTGCTTCCTAGCAGTATGGAGATTTTCCTTCAAACAATCTTGTAACCGTTTTAATGAAATCCGTAACTGTGAAGTACGTTAATGTCCGTTAATATTATTTAACACAACATCTTAACATCATATTAAAAGAAGAAGTTAATTGATAAAATTTAGCAGGTAGGGTACTTCAGAAATTGCCTTAAAAGAACGATCACTAAGGACATAAACTTTAAATTATATTTTTCACACTATTTTCTTTTAGATGGCAAAAAACAAGAAAATTTGCCAAAAAAACAAGTAATTTTACAAAATGGTCGTTCTTTTACAAAAAAAAATTAAATCATATAGTGAAAAATAAAATCATATAATCATACAGACAGAGATCAGTAGACAGAGATTTAGTTTAAGGATTTTCTTTAGATTTTTGTACATGGTCAGACATGTGTGGATCTACATAATTATCAAATTTTCAAGAGATTTCAGTTTTTTCATCAAACAATCTTTGAGCGTCAAACATTCTATAAATCCAATTACATTCTATAAATCCACTTACAATAACTGATCCATCAAAATGGTTCTCTTAAAAATAACCTCTCTTTTTATATTTGCTGTCTTGAGAAACAGACTGCCGAAGCAAATTTTTATTGACATAAAATAATGTTTAGTGCTCTAAGTAATTTATTTCGTTTACTTATAGTTAGAATATATAATTTTCCGTTTTCTCCCTAACTATCTTTATTCTTGAGCGCTATCAATCTTGATAAGTCCGATTTGAATATATCAGTCTATGGTTCTATAAACACGTGTCTTCGATAACTTTAGTCAGGTAACTGTATCGGCTCAGAACTTTTATTTTACATAAGAAAAGTCTACGATATATAACGTTTTATTACGTGTTAAAAATTGTCTCTATTACACCAAATTTTTGGAAATAAATAATTACTTTGTTTCATGAAACAAAGTAATTATTTATTTCTCTTTTCTTAAAGTAGAGAAATATTGCTTTTGTACGTCCACTAAAGGCTATTTATTATGAGTGATTAACAAATATAAGACCAGTATAATGCCAAATAAAATCTTTACAATTTTAAAAGAATCGTTACAATTAAATTACGTGTACTCACTATAAGTTAAAAAAACTGTACAGGTTTTCTTGTGCTAATACCTAAGCTATGTGCCATAATTGCTATTTCAAATGTATCTATATATACTCATTTTCTTTATTACTGACATGTTCAATTTATACTTTTCAAAATTATTAAACTGCTGCAATATAGGAAACACACAAAAAACAAATTTAATGGGTCCATAATCATGAAAGCTCGAATTTACATTAATAAATTCGAGTCAACATTCGATACAAATACGATAAAATTATAGAGATAGTCAACAAGTTTTACTTATGTGGAAATGAAAATTTAGTTTGAGCTGTGTTTTATGAAATGTTTAGTTTTTGGCGAACGCAGGTCAACCGTGATATGAGAGCCCTGCATGGCGCAGACGTACGAAATATTGAAGCCAACATTAAGTCTGACTCGAAAATATTTTGGAGGTATCTAAGATGCAAAGGCTCAGACAGACATCTTCTTGTGACTATGATGCACGACATAATTACGTACTCGAGTAGTGGCAAATGCTTTCGCGGCATATTTCAAATCAGTATTTTTGAAAGATGAACGGATATTCGACATTGCAAAAGCGAAACGGTTTGCTAATACAGACGGTACATCTCAGTTGCATATCATAAGGGTAGATTATTACAAGGTTGTGCTCACATTGAATCAGCTCTAGTCAGAACGGGTCCTAATAGCCTACCCACGTACTTAATCAATGCCTGCTCTGACATCTTCATCGAACCAATGACATTTATAATAAATCTATCGTTAAGTTCCGAAATTTATCAATGCCTTTGGAAGTTTCCCTGGGTAATACTTTTTCTCAAATCCAGTTCTAGGTTTGAGGTAAAAAATAATAGACTGGTAGCAGTATTATCTACACTTGCTAAAGTATTTGAAACCATTTTATTTCGCTGCATATATGCTTAAGTTAAATGCCAGCAGACGAATTGTTAGCACGATTTTCGTCCTAAACGATCTACCGTCACCAATCTTACTAATTTTATGGAATATATTGCTAAGCAGTTAGATGGTGGACGGCAGGTAGACGTGATTTATTTTGATTTAAAGAAGGCATTTCACCGAGTCGGTAATTATATTCTCCCAGCAAAATTATTGAAATATATCTTCTACTCTAGTAAGTTTCTTCACCAATTACTTTCATGCTTATGAGCAATATGTTCAGTTTGGAAATTTCAAATCGAGGCCAAGGAGTCAACCAAAATAGTAATTTAGGCCACCTTTTGTTTCTCATTATGATTACTGATTTGCCTTTAGTTGTCAGCACTGCTAGTTGCCTTATTTTTGCTGATGGTTTGGAACTATTCTTGGGGGTAGAATAGTAATCTGATTTAGATCTGTTTCAAACTATTTCAATGGAGTCTGAGCAATAAACTACAAATTAATATAAGCAAATGCGCAATAATGGCATATTTCTACCAACATGTACCCTAGTTGCAGAATTAAGAGTTAAATGGAACGACGCTCGAAATTATATTATCCGTGCATTTTATGTTCATATCATTGAAACCTATCAGAAGGCCTATTTGTCATGCGCCATTCCAAGATTTCCATGGCAGTAAGTTTATTTTGACTTGATTTAATTTTTATGTTCGTAGTATCCTTAAAACCAATGCAATAATCTGGTCTCCACTTCAAGCAACCTACGTTGGAGAAAGTATTAAAAAAATTTAATAGATTTTTATATAAAAAAATGTAAGGGTATCCTCATTTGTTTCCTGCAGATTTTATAAAGAGCATGGTCTGAATGTAATTCGCTCCAACTGCGACGGGAATTATTTAAATCATATAATTATTATTTAATAATGTTGATAACACTTTGGTCTTGGGCTTGACAACGGTTTATGCTCCTGATTGTTACGTGAGAGGAGAGAGTTATAATTTATTTAATTTTCCCAGAGCACGCACGAACATTCTGCAGCAACCACCGTTTTTCACGCATTTATATTAATAATATATATATATGTGTGTGTGTGTGTGTGTGTGTGTGCGCGCGTGTGTATGTATGTTTGTATATGTGTGTACATACATAATGAATTTATATATCACGCCAGTTGCTACGGGTTCTAAACATAATTATAATGTCCCTTAGGCTCTCATCTCCTTTTACGTTGTTTTATTTGCATATAACGAAAACTGGAACAAAATATTGGATACATTCCATATTAACGTTTCGAAAAATAGGTTCCGCTTTTACGGTACTTGGTATCCATTTATTTGCAAATAATTTATTCTATTAACTTCTAAAGCACTCACATTCGTTCCAGTTTTTTTTGTGAACGAATTTCTTTTTTACCCCTTTATGAATTTCTCTGTCCTTGCCAGAGACGTAGAATAAAAAATACCCTTAACTAAATCCCACAAATAAAAATAACATCAGATGATCGTGGCCATAATGGCACTGATCCAGCCAATCCAATGACTCCGTGGCGCAATAAGAAATGGACTCCCACCGAAATACGGAGGCGCTCCTTTACCCGATGGAACCATATAACATTTATAGCACTTGATGAAACCTTTCAGATAGTGCAGTGTCCAAGTTGTGCTAAACGAATTGAAGAATGCTGTCTCCATTATTAGTAACAGTAATAAATCAGATTCAGAATGCGATATGCTACTTGCTATTTCATTGCCTTGAAATAGTTGGGTTAATCTAAAATTCTCTTTTTAATTGACTAGCTTGATGTACCTTATCACAAAGACAGCCGTATTACAACGACATTGAGCTGACACACACTTTCGGAAACACATCAGCATATTCATTGTTACTATAATTTTCAATCCATTTTAAATAATATCATCAATAAATAAATAATACAATCACAAGAGAATCATGTTAATAATTAAAAAAACAAATACAAGAACACATGTGCAAATTACAAAAATACAAATATAACTACAATAATACGAAGAGAACAATAATACATGGTGAGAGTTAATTTTGTACAAATTGGAGGATAAAAGTGGTATCGAGAGTTATCCTGCCGATGGTGACTTGATCCAAATTTTAAACCTAACTATATACGTCTCAGGCACCGGGGTTTTCACACATAAAATATTTAACACTAATTTATTAGAAAAAAAATTAATATGGTGATTACCATTTAAAAAAAAAGAAAATCTTAAATTATATTTAAACATAATTTAACTCACATTATCTATTATTTTACTTCCTTTATTAATTTAGACTAAAAATTAAACATAACAAATATTTCTTATTTCATTAAACTATAATTTTTAAACGAATAATGCATTAAAATTTAAAAACACAAAATTAGCCTTTTAAGTACTCCTGGTAGTTCTGATTTTTTTATTAGTGCCTTGTAAGTGCAAATAAAAAACCATCTATCAAATTACTCATGTTTCGAGGCCTTATATTCGTCACATCTAACCATAACAAGCTATCAAGCATTTATTACAGATTTTACAGCAGTATTTTATTTTTCGACTTTTTTTCAAGCACCACTCGAAACATCAACCGTAAATCCAACAAGTAGAATGTAATTTTTTTTCACAACTACTAACATATATTTTAAATATTTTCCGAATAAGATAACACCTAATTACCTCTTTTCTTTTTGTTTTATATAAAAAGAGCCAAATCTCAAATACTCGTACAGTAAGAGGAGTCTATATAATTGGCAAAACAAACTGGTCGAAATAATTTTTACAGAATTAAGTATAACTTGAAATGTAAATAATTTTTCAGAATTAAATATTTAATTACTTCAGCAATATTAAAGAAAAATCCAATAAGGCTAATTATGTGACCTTTGTAGTCCTCGCGTAATTTTCTTTAGTGTATATATTTCTCACCGAAAGCTATGTACTTATTGATATATTTTTTAATAGTTTTGTTCATATAATTATCAAAAAATAGTCTTCGCAAAATAAAACAGTCCCGCTTCGGTATAATAACGCTTGTTTGTCCTAGTAACTGTATAGCTATACAACTACTTAGCGTATGTATCGACTGGAAAAAAGGAGATTTCTATTCGTTTCTTATTTTCCTTCATAAAATACTTAATTACTTGCCCTGTTTTTCATAATTTTATAACCGCTTAAGTTTTGCTCGCTTTCTGAATCTTCTATTAAGTTCCGCCCTGATCTCTAATTTCACTGTCATCCTCAGAAGAGTTTTCCGACGATAGACTTCCTTCCTCGGAGCGGACGTTACTCTATTTTGTAAGCCATGTTGAAATAAAAATAAACAAATTATGATATTCTAACGATTACTTTTTCAGCAATGCGAAAAATTCATGTACGCATCGGGGATGGAATGCGGGATTTAATATGCTTTAGTATTCTAACAACACTTCTATTCTTTTTTTATATGTTTGCGGTATTAAACAGAACAATAGTTCATAAAATTTAGCTAAAAATAAATTAACAACAAAGACTTGACAATTTTATTTTGAAGGTTAGTGACATCGATCTCACGGACAGAAATCAAATGTAACTAACACATGTTCCCTAAAACGGTATACGAGACCGACTGTTGCGAGAGCGCTTCGGAAATTCGTGAATGATTAAAAGAGCGCGGTCTCACAAACACATCATCACTCGCGGGTTAAAACCGTATAAAACAAACGAAACACATCTAATTCGCATATACTTCTTATTTGGCTCATTCAAAGTGTCGCATTTATTCTTTAGAAAAAAAATAATATAACGATTTCCGTCGATCATTTTTGATTGTGGGTGTATCAAAGCATATAAGTCGCCCGGTGCAGATCGAATCCGTCGCGTCTGTTTGAAAACGGACGATGATGCAGGTGTCTATTTAAAAATGTTTCGCAAATAAACCGTTAACCTAAATAATTATAATTTCTAGAAACTAATGTAAACCACATTTTTTTCTGGAGTGTTGCAATATTAATTTTTTAACGTTTCTAAATTATTAGTCAGAGGGTAAATAGATTTAAAATGTTTTTGGGGATATCTCTGAATCGAGTATTGTTCCCTACAAAACTATGACAACAAAAGAAATTCCTAAAAATGAAAATATTACTTAATATTGTCATTTTTAGGAATTTCTCGTCTCGTTCTTGTCGGATATTATCTAGGTAGGATCCTTTGTGTTTTAAATCCTTTATGACGGAATAACAGAATTTCAACTTTGGCGTAAACCAATACTTTCAGTTTTAAGGTCGAGTTAAATTTCTATAGTTGTTATGCCGTACAGTACTCTTAACTTCCCAAAATTTGACATAAATATCTTAAATGTATTATGTATTTATTATTACTAAATGGATATTGCAATATAAGCTTATTTAATGAAGAAACAACATCATCAAATGCATCAATGCAAAAAAAGATGTTCTATTGCATAAAGCAGTCTTAATACCCCCACCCTCTTAACATTGTTTAACTATTAAGGGTTCAAGCATTATTTCACCCAAACTTAAAATATGGATTATATTAGTAATTTAGTGTTTTTCTTTTTTTTTATAATAGTACTGTTTATGACACTGAACCTAAAAGCTTCACTGTCATGTGTAATTATGATCGAAAAATAATTGGAAATAAATATACATTTTGTTGAAAAATAATTTATACCTCGCATGACATTATCTATTATTATGAGTGCTATTCATTATCAAGTACCATGACCAACAGTTTATGGTACTTGAAACAGAAGTAATATCCATAAATAATAATTATATTAAAAAATACTCAGATCAAGAATTACTTTCTGTCTGCCCATCTAATTAGGGACATTAAATTGTTAGTGTTTTGATTACAATTTTTTTTAAAGTAAATACCTTTTCTTCTCATGTTAATTAATTGATGCAGTGCTATACTTGAATAACATATTAGAGATGTGTACATTTTCATTGTAATTATTAAAATAGATATGAATCGAAATAAGAGTTGCGATGCAACAGTGCGAAAATGTAACAGTGTAAAAATGTTAAATATTAAGTATTAAGAATTACAATTAATTTTTATCAACATTGATGGAAATTTCGCAAAATAGTAGATGATCTAAACGGTTCCAAAAATATCGTTTAAAATGCAGCGTAATATTTCAAAACGTGTAATAAACTAGTATCTCAAAATGGAAAACTAAGAAAAAACACCCCGAAAGAAAATTGTAGGATGGTCACAATTGCCAGGAGAGACCCTCTTAAAGATTCCATATTGATTAAGAGGGCTGTACTTGGGCCAAAATCGAATGACTGCTTATAAGCGAGGGCCTTTGGTGACGAGTAGTGGAGGCAAAGCTGTTCGGAAGAGTTCTTCAAAAGATTCCATTACTGAAAAGGAAATATAGACTAGCATGGGTGGCATTTACTGGAAAATATGGGCTATTCTCAGTGAAAATATGTTTTCCTTTCTGATGAGACAAAGATAAAGATATGCGATACGTATAGCATCTTTTAAATGCAGAAATGAACCCTACATACACAAAAAAAAGAAAACGTGGAGGCGATGATACAAAAGTTTGGGGCAGTTTTTCGGAACTTGGAGTGAAACGTGTAAAAAAAGTCGATATCACTCTTGACCAATACCAACAAATAAATATTACAGAAAACTATGCTACTTTATCCCAGAGGAATGCTCACTACTTTATTAACTTTCAACACTATAACGATCCAAAAAATGCAGTCCAGTTCATCAAACCTTTCCTCGCGCAAACGGATTCGTTTCTATATAAGTTTGGCCCTCAAATTGTTCAGATCTAAACCCTACAGAGCAACAACCTTAGTTGCTCTGTTCTCTTGCTCTTCTAAGAAAAAAGTCGCAACTCGACTCACGAGTACATGAAATATTATTTATATTTCATATATATATATATATATATATATATATATATATATATATATATATATATATATATATATTTGAAATAAATATCAGCTTTATGACACTTTTCAAGAAAATGTTTAATAGCGCTCCGAAGTCAAATGGTTATTTATATCTTTTAACCACACTGAGTACTAAATTATACTACGGTAAATTAAATTTAGTTTAAATTAGCAATAAATACAAGTTTCCAATAATTAGTTTGTGTTTATTTATGTTATTTTGTAGGTTGCATAGGTGTCCTTATTTAATTCTCAGTAAACAAAGGGTTGGTAAGAGCAGTCTGTTTTAATTTTCCATAAAATAAATATAATTACGAAACTATGTTATTAACTGACTATATATTTACAACATGAATGTACTTACATATCAATATTAACATAAGCATCAAAGTCTCAGGAACTTAGACGTTACGCGAACTGGAAAAGAAACCTCTTACCATTCAATACTATAACTTAATTAATTGAACTCTACTATAGTTTAATGTAATTATTAATTCCTTAAACAGCCTCTGTATTTGTAGGTATGTGTTTAATGCTTTGATTCAAATTAAAATAATTATTAAAAATAAAACAAAATATTTCCTTTCAAAATATTGGCGTATTTGGAAGGAATATGTTTTTACCTGTATTTATTAGTCATTCATAATGTACATGTATACGTTTCGTCATTACAATGGATATTTATTAAATGCATACTTATTGCATAAACATTTTGAAAGTGCCATTAGCCTAAAAACTGATAAAATTATATTCTAAGCGCTTTCGGTAATTGTTTCGTAGGATAATTGGAATTCGTTTGCATTAAAAGTTCCTGAGAATTTTATCTAAATTTACATTTCATTGTTTGGATCCTTTATCCTTTTCATACAGTTTTTGCTAATATTTTAAGAGATACAAAAACGGTCAAGGAATTCTTCTTATTTTTTAAATTTTTTATGCATAAAAAAACTGTTTTTTTTTCATTTTGATTGCACCAGCTTTCCTTTAATACTGTAAAGAAAATATAAAAACAATAGCTTATTTGACCTGGATCTTCTCATAGTATACAAACAATTGTAATAAATAGTATTCATTTTAAAATTCATATTCATAAGATTTTAAAATTCTATTAAATTTGTATTAGATGAATGGATTGACAGACACCCGATTGATTCCATGGGTATTCCGTTTTTTCTAGTTTAAATAAAGAATATTGCAAATAAAATCCTTTTGACGCCATAGTTTCACTGTTTTCCTTTTATTTTTTGTAAAACAAAATAATTACTCCACTCTTACTACGTAGTAATTTCGTTTTCTTCTTACTACGTAAAATCTCGTCGTAGTTAGATTTATTGACCATAGATTTGGTTTGTATTAAATCACACTCAGCCTACGAATGAATACCTTTTGTAAATACCTGATATACATTTTAGCTTTCCGCAGTCAAACGAAAACCCTTATAATTTTATCATTCCATCCATTCGTCCGTCCGTTACTCCTAAAATGTTCATATCAGATAAGAACAGTGTGAAAAGTTTTATAGCTACACAATTTCCCCACTTTTCGACCTATGTCACAAGATTTTAAAGTTAATCATTCAAATCGACTTCTCAATAAAAATCTAACAAAATCATAATTTTTTATTGTAGGTGGTGGACATACATCATACGTGGGAGCAATTTTTTTTCGCACCCTATCGAGTGAGATGTCATTGGATGGACCTCTTAAAATGTAATTTAGATATTAATTACAATTTTTAATTTTTAAAATATCAAACTTCAAAGTAATGTACAATATACCCCTACTGTTTTCATTCACCCTTCAACCTAATTTTTTAAACTTAGCCAATTTCATATACACTTGTAAAGATTGGAAAATAAAATACGGTACCTACGTGACTATATACCTACGTAAAGGGGCTTTAAGGGCCAAAATTCCAAAATAGTTACTAACTTAATATAATTATGTAAATATCTGAAATTCGAATTTAGATCACATTGAAGTTTGGCGTTATCCAAAATCACACGTTTCATATGATTTAAATATAATTTAAAATATGATATAAAATCGATTTTTTTTTCATTTAAGATGTGATACAAAACGCCTTTTTTTATGAATAACTTTTTTCTTACATTAACTTCCTTACGCACTTAATGGGTAAATGGGTTTTTCACCTTTTACCAAATAAATATCAACGTGAATCTAGACAGTAACGTTATTCTCCACAAATGTGAAGTAAGAAAGCGTTACAGAGTATTGCATTATGTTTCTATTTATTACTCCATGTTGTTGTCAAGTAACGAGTGAAAACGACCATACATATAAACACGTATATTGTGACATTCAGTATATCACAAATATTTTTTCTAATTATATTGTTAAGTAACAATATTTACAAAAATTTTAACCGAATTAATGTTTCATGCGTCTCAGTTATTTCGCTGCCTACGTCTTGGCGGTACAATGAGCTTTTTGTTTGCAATTTACATTATTTTCGATCCCAAAAGTAGTTTATCTAGTACGGAAGTTTTAGGTCAGGGTCTTACATTACTATGTAACTCTGGCGTGAACCAGGGTAGTAATTTCCTTTTCCCCTTAATGATAAACGACCGTCCATTAGTGGTCAGTATTGCCAAGTGTCTATTATTCGCCGACGACTTCAAGTTGTATTTTTTCTTGGAATAGGTAATGGTAACGATTCTATGCTGCTATCAAAGATCGTTACGATGGAGTTTGAACTCAAAGTTTCATTAAAACGTGAGCAAAATGGTGCAGTATCATAAACGAAACAGCTGTGACTTCTTCTCACACCGCAATCCCAATCGCGTATAGATAATGGCATAATAATTAAAATATACATTAATTTCTTTTCTTACTTGCAAATAAACGTAAGAAATGTTATAAAATGAAATTTAATTATAACTTGATGTTATAATTAAATTTCTTTTTTTTTTTAATTTAATTTTTTCAAATTAAAACTTGATGTTTAAATATGTTATGTCTGTTCAAAACGATAACCGTTTGTAACTAAAAATTATCATAACAACTTAATAGAAAACTGATGAAAAAATAACTGTAGATATAATAAAAAATATTGAAATGAAAATCTGATTATTTCACCATTAATACAATTCACAATACTTTTTAGATTTTGGATGGTATATTTTCTTAGTGTTCAAGATATTAATTATATTTTGAAATAAAAATTTAACATAATAATTGTAGAAATTTTCATTGTTATTTAATTTCATTGTTAATAATAACAATGAAATCGTTAGTACAAAAATCACAAAGGTAGCGAAATATAAAATATGACGTATCAATAACCTAAGAATGAAAAATTGAATTGTTCAATTGATTTGTGATTTTTGTACTTGCAATATGGATTGTTAAAAAAATTTTGTGCTTGCAATATAGATTGTTAAAAAGTTAGAGCTTTTATTTCTTATAGTAGTAAAGGATAATGGCTCGTTTAGTTGAATAACTATATTTTTGCTATGGTAACAGAAATATAGACAAGCATACTAGACAGCGAAGAAGGCTACAGAATTCTAAATCTTTGTAAAACATAACGATACCACGGCGATGTATTGTAAAAAAATACAATATCATCATCAAACTTTCAGAATGAAAGTAACTCAATTTTAACATTTAGCGTATTCTGTAAATAAAGGGAGTGGGAGGTGTATAGAAGTCAATACTTCCATATTGAGTAATATTTTATAATCTAAAAGTTATTCAAAATGCTTTTTCAGATCTTTTAATTGTATAAACTCTGTTTCCTATTTTTTGAGTTTGAACCTTTTCATTATGAAGGCATGGTTAATTACAAGCGCCATCCAGCTAATTAACCTGTCAATGAGTTTACACATCTACAAAGGATTTAATTTAGAACGTCATATGTTACTACCACTATCAAAGATATGCGTTTAATTATAATATTAACTAAATTTAAATAAACTCAGTTTTAAGACGTCGGTGGAAAAGATAAATTTTACTGAACACCGAGTTGACATGTAGTATAGAAAGTTTTCCTTGTTTTCAGTAAATGATGATTTTTCAATAATGAAAAAGGTCCAGCCTTTCCAGCCAAAGGTTGTAGTATTTTAAAAGTTTGTCTAATCATGAATCTTTCGTGACTTTTGTTTTAAGAGTATGTTTTTTTTTGCAAAAAGAAAAAAATAACCAAAATTAAAAAAACCGATATCGTCGCAATGGATTCTTTGTGAAAAACATACCTAATAACAAAACTTTGAAAAGGTAGGAGGTTGCTTAATAATAAAAGAACTTGATATTAATATTTTCTTTCATCCAGAAAATGATGCATCTTAATCAAAATAAATCAACATTTTCTGGTTTGGAATCTCACGATGTCATGAAACTCTTTAAAGGACAAAAATGGTGCTCTGTCTCCATAGTGTCTCAATAGCTGAGAGCTTCGATTCAACGTTGTACTATTTCTATTCTTTGAGCTATATTACTAACCTTTCGAGATGTTCATAGGCATATGTGTTTGTGATATATGACATTATTTCGACGTGTGATATTTTATTAAATTATACTGATATAGAAAAGGCTACAAGCATAGGAACACAAAAGTTTTTAAGTCTAACTATGGTCTGAAGTATGTTCTAGTTTAGACAGACGTGTAGCTTCGAATGGATAAAATCGTATCTACTAAACCAATTCAATATCAATTTTTAATATAATTCATAACCTTACGTGAGGATTTGATAAATTTAATTTTTATAATCACTATTAATGTTATAAAAGGTTATATATATTTATACACGCAATAAAAAGTAAACCTGTATATAAAATAATATTGTTATTATTAAAAATAATAATATTAACACAAATTAATAGAACACTGGAATACATTTATACGTAATTTACCGGAAGTAAATAATCATGTTTGATTGAATCCACATTTTATTTCCCTTTGTCATTTTAATAACAACGAATATCCTCTTAACAAAATAAAGTATTTCATTGCTGAGTATGGATGGAACGGAAACATGGAATGGAAACAGCAACATCTCGTAAAAAATATCTATTTTCCCTTTGTATTTATAATACATTTTCATCAATAAATATTATAGTCCTGTTTCTATTTTCTGGACGAAGTAAATTATTCACGAGTATATTGTTACTCTCCAAGATTTCCACGCGTACATATATTTTAATATGCGTCATTGCACAACCCTTAATACATTTAAATATAACATAAAAGTTTAGTTGCTAGATCTTTGAAAGCTCACGAAAGTGGATTAATCTCTGTGTTTCACAGAAACTATGCGACATGCGTAGAGGATGACGAATGAAATTAACGCTAAAATTCGAAACGATTTACAAATATTTATTATTGCGTCTTTTGTTATGGACAAATAGAAAATAGAAGGTTAAAAAATAATCCTTTCTTTATATTAAAAATGCAATAAATAACCAATGTATTCATTGCCTATATTAAAATATTTTAAAACAGACTCTATACAACGATAATTAATTTATCTGCCGACATTATTTCAAGAATATTGAATATCAAACAGTCTCAAATTATATGGCCGCTAGTCTTCGTCACTAGTTTTAATAACATTTCCCAAATTACGGGAGACCAAGTGTACAAATTTCTAAAGTTAACGTTAATGATTCTCATTACGTTTCAAAATTGTATTCGAAGAGTTATCTAAATTTGTCAAACGGGTGTCGGATTTAACGATTAACTAATTTTCCTTAACAAAAATAAGAAAAGCTGTTGTTTTTTTTTTGATTCAAGCCTTACTAAATAAATACTCGTTGTTGTATTACATGCCATATATGTTAACTTTTAAGTATTTTATTAGGTAACTTTCGGGCAAACAATACCGGGATGTGGTATAAAATATTTATAATATAACATTCAATATTATAAGTGAAAATACGACCATCTTTAACTTATGGTGCATAGGTCCTTGGTACCTGCCAATGGTCTAAAACGTTCGAAATTAAATAATTCTATAGGAAAAATTTTGATAAAAATGTTAATATTTTTCTGCTCTTTTATGAAGGCTTTAGGCAACAAAAGATTTTATTTCATTAAAATAAAAGCCCTTGATTCAAAAAATGGAATACTTTTTAAATTTTCTTAAATAAAAGATTTTAATTTTGCAGAAACCTTCTTTACGTAATGGTATAAACAATACATCGCCATTAATATTGTTAATATGAAGAAAATTAATATTGCAGGACAAAAACTTAAAATATTATAAAAAAATTCCAAGTCTGAAATGAAACGTACGTCTCTAGAGGATCAGCTTGAACTTTGCACATAATCCATTAGTATAATTGGATAAAACAATAGTATAGTTTGCGTAAATACCGCTCATGCAGTATGTGCAAGAATTAAATTTATGTCGTAACCAGCATATCTTGCATTGGCTTGGGCAGTGAATTGACTGCGTCGCGGAACACTAAATCCTTGTCGGCGCCCCCTACAACACATTTGCATAATCTTTCTGATGCATTCATGCGCCCCGAACCTATATATTAAAAAACTAGCTAGGTAGACCAGTGTTTATATATAAAATGGTAGAGTATTAAGCTGATGTGCGGAGCAAAATGAGGTTATATCATCAAGTAATAATGCCAGTAGTAAGTTTGCATTTTACAATTGCAATGGAATATTAGACCAGAAAAAGGAAAGGAAAAGTAGAAGGAAGGAAAGAAAAGGAAAGGAAAAATAGAAGGAAGGTACGAAAAGGAAAGGAAAAGTAGGAAAGAAGGAAAAGCAAACAATAATATTTCGACTTTCACTTTAAACGCAACCACATCAATCTTACCTATTTACACAAATACAAGCAATAAATATGGAAATAATTTAGAATTATATAAGTTATTAACGTATATCAGTCGAAAATTTAATTCAGCCAGTAAAAATTGTGTTCGCACAAGAAAATGTGAAAACATTAGATTCGTTTACTGCAGCGGCCGAGGTTTACGTGTCATCATCTAATTCTCTTTCAAAAATATTATACTTGTCCTTTAGTGTCAAAATTGAGCACCGCAGAGAAACGCGCCATCAAAGTATCATTTCAGCATAACACCGGGCTCTATTAAAGAAGCGTTAGAGGGTGCTATAATAAAAGTGAAGTTTAACTCGCTCCAAATACTTTCTTCATTTTCTCGGTGGACTCACAAAACATTATGCCCGCTTAATTTACAAACCGCGCCAAAACTTTTCGTTGCCCTTGCTCTGTTGTTAAACAGGAGTTTTTCATTTACAAACAATGCTACATAGAGTCGCACTCGAGGCACGCGGCCACCTTATTTTCCCTTGCATAAAGCACCAATAAATTTTGATATTACACTCTAGCTTTGTAACTAATCTGCGTAGCAGATATTTATTTCAATCTCCTTTGGTGTAAACGAGACAATGATGGCGAACACATTTTAAAGCAATTTTCCTAGCGAGCATTTCGCATTGGACAATTGAATACGGAAGGTTCGGAATTTAATAATTTTTGCGTTGTAGTGGCATTATATGTTGTATACATTAACCTTTACCATAATGTAGCATTAATGATCTGTTTGTTTATATTATTGCCAGAAGCTATGCCTGCCCTCGCGAATGCGGATATTTTTAACTCTACTTGAATTTAAGTTATCTCCTAGTTTAGTTACCCATGTAGTTTACTTAAAAGAACAATAGCTACAGAACCAATTCAACATAAATTTCTAGTATTATATTTATTTATTTTTATTTAAATTTAAATTATATCTCAAATAATGAACAAGATATTTAATGAAACTTATAGATAAAAAGCTATTGTCATTTTTAAAGAGAGTAATAATAAAGTAGTAAACTTCGTGGGTAAGGAATATGTCTATGGGTTTTCATAATTAATCACGTTTTGTTGGATATATATATTCTTTACCTTGATGAATTTAACAGTGAGGTATATGTGGGTTAATTATTTAGAAGGTAACTGAACAAAATAATTCAAAGCAGTGTAAATCAAGATAGCACCACTTGATTAAACAAATTAAAATATCCGCTATACCCTTATTATAACTAAGTCAAATATAAAAAGCACTTTTCTAAATCATAAAGTCATGGAAAAATTTTGGATACAACTTTTTTCAGCTAATTTCCACTTTTATTTTTATAATTTTCTCCACATGTTTAGAAGTTTCTTGCCTTGTTATCAAAGAATGAAGTTAATCGGGTCTCTCAATAATTTCACAAAAACGATTACATATTTTGATCAACGTCAAAACGATATCGTTCTAATAATTCCTTGGGTATTCCAACATATGGTACAAGGAATCTGGCTATTCTTAGTTTTTCTCAGGTAAAAGCAAGTATGTGCAGCCAAGCGCTATGATTAAGAAAAAAAATCGCTTTGAAAAAGCATGTTTAACCTTATTCACCTAAAGACTAGTTTGGCCTTGTGAAGTAGAGCTAAATAATATAGTCAGTAGTACGTACGTACTTTGACTGCAATGGGTGATGATTCATGAAGGAAATCAATTAACAGTTGTAAGGAATTTTCTAAAGAAAAGTGGATATTGGTTTTCCGAGATAATGCTTGCCCAGGTTGTAACTACCCTAAGCTTCCTTTCGTTGATTTAGAGATATAATAATGTACTTGCGTTTTGCTTCAAGAAATCCTCTGTTTCTGCTATGCACCGGACAAAATGATTTTCACACCCTACAGAACTGTTTAATTTCTGTATTTCCGTCAGATGGGATGCTGACAATTTCTTGACAACTTTTGGGAACCTAAGTCGACCATATCTACTATCTACTATACCAGTTACGTAATATAAGGTGGAGGTCACGTTATATCAGCTCAGAGCTTGCATGAATGCTGTGAGCTCAGTGACCCTTGTCGGGGGTTTAAGATTCCTTTATTTACTACTGATTTTCGACTAATTGAAAATTGTTCATGCTAATTAAAGACCAGAACATTTGAAACAGGCTTGACTGTTGTTGACAATAACTCCCGTAACGGCAACTTAATGATAATACAATGCTCAACAGACATCTGTACCTTTAGACTCGGACAAAATGCCACTGACGATTAATCAGACCTGACGAGTCGAATTTGTATGAATTTGCTTATCCCGTGCAACAAAAACCCTTCTAAGATCACTAACCGAATATCATCTACCGAACCTTTTTTTCGGGAAAACTATCCGATGTGGAAAGTTTAAATTTGGCCCAGTGAAAAAAAATCTATTTCAATAGTTAATACTCAAAATACTTGTACAGAAATTTTAGAGGGGTAAAGAAAATAACAGAATTTTGTCTATTTCATAAGATTTGTGTGGTATTAATTGAAGGAGCAAGTTGTAAGGAATCAAAAACAATTGTTATTTTTTATAATTCTATATAAGGCAGTTCCAGAGACATTACTGAAAAAGTCCAAAAAAGTATTTTTCCTCATCCCTATCTCCAAAAATAACAAAGCGAAAATAATGATGAAAAATAGAAGTATTATTAAAAGTTTATCCGAATATTTTAACAACGATTCTAAATCTCGTAACTCCTGAGCAATTCACTATGTTTTTATACATGTGAAAGATATACTAAGCGAAAATTACAAAAATTATAATAAGCTTGTAATTAGTTCAATAAAAATACTGCAAACGATTAAATATTTATGCATCCATGCATATGGAAATACATCCATATTTATACCGTATTTTACTTTACACTTAAACGTTTAAAAAAATGTTATCATTGCATTTAAAAATTAGATTGGCGAAGCGTTTACCTTCATAACAAAGAACGAATACATTGGCAGAGTAATAAGCCCCACGGAGATTTATATACGAAATCTTGATAATAATAAAGAAAATTAATTTTCCTTAAAAATTTGCCAGTTAGAATCGTTGCATTGAATGAGGAAATGCGATGTGAATTCAACAATTATTACATGCCATTGAAACTTCCTATGAGCTTTTTATCATATTTATCATTCGCTTTTGTTAACATATTTATAATCTCAAATTGTCGGATATTTAAATTTTAAGGGGATTATTTTATAGCAATTTCTCTTTTGTTGAAACATTATTACCTCACATATTTATGAAAGCCAAAGAGTTCTCTGTACGTTTCTGTCATAATATTTTGTAATTAAAACTCTTAGCTTTAGTTTTATTGAAATAGATGCAGTTAATATAAAAATCAATAAACTCACACACATATATATATATATATATATATATAATATATACTACTAATACAGACTATTTAAATGATATTTCCCAATAAACTTGTATCTTTTCTTAACTGAAAATGAAATTCAATACACAGAAATACGCATTTTCATGTTTTTAGGTTCCCCACCTAAAAAAGAAAAACGGAACCCTATCACTTCCGGTTTTCTTCAGATTCTTGACATAGAAGCTTGAAAGTTGGCATAGTACTACGCGCGTATCTATAGAACTAACGCTCGAAAGTATTTATATGGAAATTTAAAATGGAGGGGCGGGGGGCAAAGTGATGTATCATTTGAAAATGCTAATAATAGTAGCCTTAAAATATTTTTTTCATAATTTTAGTCAACATATCATCATAGATATGTTGAAAACTGCAGCGATTATCCTAGAACTTTTCATTTTTAAAATGTGCAACTTATTTTTACGCCCGTGAAAGATATAGTTAGCAATATATTTAAGTTAGGAAATATTAATATTTTTAAATAGTTAAATATTAACACTACGATATTTTTAATATTCATATGTACCTAAATGTCGACGGAACCTTCGTGATGCGATTTCTAGGAGTCGTTGACAGGTTTCCTAATTTCCTCCTTCTTAAAGTGGTTACGATGATACCTTCCTCTATTAGATAGAAATCTTATAAAATAATAGTTTAGTCATTGATGATTGTAGTAATATTAAAATTAATCAAATATTTTTTTCATAGTTGACTATTTTTACTCGATAGTTTCGCACATACAAAAAAGCGGGTGGTTTGTAATAATTATTCATTCCTAGCGCGCAATGGAAATTTTCGAATTTTCTATAGTATTTCCCACTAACCTATTTCACAGTCGGATCTCGCGCAGGCATGGAGCAATGGGGCATGAAATACACTATAAGCCTCGGATTGAGATGGTCTCAAAAGTCCCCGAGCTTGAGTGCCTGCCAAATTAAGCCGAATCGCTTGGACAAAGAGAATAATATTATACTTAAGGTTGACGAGAACTTTTTGTTGGATTACTTTTTATTCCTTATGTTTTAAAACATTATTACGACATCAAAATTCGTTTCATTTTCATTATTGCAACGAATTAGGAAATCTGAAACGTAAGTAAATTAATGCATTTTGTAATTTTAATATATAATTTTAATATTTTCAAAACGATAAGCAAAAAGATACAAATGTTGAAAATACGATATACTAAGAAAATATCTTTACTTTCTTACTTTCTTTACGAAAATAACCTTGACTCGGATAAAAGGAATATACTAATAAAATAATATCTTTGTTAATTACTCGTACTCTCTAATTTACCTAGTTGTACACTCGTATGCTTATTACTTAATACCACATTTAACTATTGCCACCTTTTCTACCACATTTGAATACTAGACTATTCTAGCCCTCGTGCTAAATTATTGATGCATCTGAAGCAGAGCATGTCGACTACATTATGCAATAAAATCAACACCTAAATTGTATAACAAGCAAACCCCGCTACCCCGAATACATAAACGAGGGCGAAATCTCGTTTCAATATCCGTAATATTGATATACACGAAACCCTTACGGGTATATTAATAATTTACTGACGAATTCAATACACTCGGCAATAGAAGATAGCTGTGCGTTCAACGCCAGAAAATCTTAATGTATCTTGAACAATAGACGCGGACCACTTTAGTACTTATCCCACGTCGCGCTACATCAGCATCTCCTGTTGTACAATTGACACAGAGCGGAACGAGCTGCCACTATATTGTGAGGATATCATCATGACACATTCTTATTAAATATTCAAACAAAGGTCCGAGGTTCAGAGGTATGTACATAATTGAACTGAATGAAGATTGCCGACGATGTAGCTTGATGAAATTGATGGTATTGAATGAAGTAAAAGTTTCGATAATGTTGTGTGCGTGTGCGTGTGTATGCATGTGTGTACATGTGTATGTGTCGGTATGTGGGTGTATGTGAGTGCGTATGTGTGTATGTGTGTGTGCATGTTTGTGTTTGTGAATGTGTGTGTATTTGCCTTGACATAATATGTAATTCGAATGGCATAATTCTTTATAGTAATTATATTTTCTTCTGTTACTTATATTTCACAAACCATTCGACGATTCTTTTCACGGCTTGATTTTTTATAAATATTTTATATCTTGTGTACTTACTGCTTTTTATCTTGCGATGTGTTTCTTCAATTAACCTATTTATATATGAATTTCGTACGAAGCAAGTTAGAAGCCCGATAATTAAACGTGTCCAAAAAACATTCATTCAATGTTTTATACATAGGCGATACACAATTTTCCCTTGAGTTTGCTGAATTACCATACGTTGAACCACAGAAGTTCTTTGGTGAAATTTATTTTCCGATTGTTAAATGGAAAGATTGTTGCCTTAATTTATTGAAAAAATCTCACCATTGTCTTCGTGCTTTGTTCTACCGGCATCTACAACCCAGTTATATTCTCCACTTTGTTCTACCGGCATCTACAACCCAGTTATATTCTCCACTTTGTTCTACCGGCATCTACAACCCAGTTATATTCTCCACTTTGTTCTACCGGCATCTACAACCTAGTTATATTCCCCACTTTCCCACTTTAGGAAATTTGCTCAACCGCCTGATGCACTTTAGTGAACAAACATACTCATTCGTCACAAACATATCGCGTGTTTGTGATAAGTGGGAGTAAACACGTTGAAGCTTTCCATCCTTATATGTTGTAATGTTACTGAAAGTGATTAATTGTCCTGTTATCGTTACTGAAACGCAAAGTATAAAAATTATGACATTTTTATAACTGTACATAAATCATTTCGATTATTTATAATTTTAAATTAAATCATATCACAGCATAGGTAAATGAATAATCGTATACGATGTATTGTAAAGCGATCAATAACGATACATTATTCATATTAGGTCCCTCCAAAAATATGCTGATGTAGTCTTAACATAAGTCTTAGAGTCGACACAAAGCTGCTTATACCGTTGACAATCTCGAACCAATCCTTACTCATAATAAGGATAAAAATAAAATGAAATTCCACTAATAATAAGTCACCGAGCAGCGTTTCGACGCCTTCCTTTCCATTGCCGACGACCCCGTGTTGTTTGCAATTTACGAGTACGGCTGGTGGATGGCTAATTGCCTTTTAATGAGCATCACGTAGCCGTTCAATGCCCTTTTACGGCGTAGTTTCATTGTGACAAGGTAGTTCTGAGCTTCTGTGCCACTTTGTATTGTTGCAACTCTTTTGAGAGTGAAACTCAGAATAAAGATAATTGACTGATCGCAATTACTTATGCACTACGAAAATGGACCATTAGGTGGTGATTTAAATTTCACTAAATATAATGTTTATTGCGATATATTGAACTTATTTCTCATGTGTTATTTTGATATAAATTAATTAATAAAATAAAATAAATTAATTAAAAATTAAATCGTTCTGAATTTGTCGGCTTAACATTAGGACCAATAATAACTGGGATGACATTTGTCATTATACAGATACTATATATAGTTGCTAACTATCTATATAAATGTAATATTTTTGGTATACACGAACTGAAATAAACAAAAACAATAACGCTACGATATTTTCTTTATTGTATATTTTGCGAATGAAGGATATTAACAAATAATAAAACACGAGATCTTATTTATGTTTTCTTTTAGGGTTCCGTACCTCAAACGGAACCCTTACAAGATCAATCACGTGTCTGTTAGTTTGTCTGTCCTAATAAATTTTCTGAGAGATTCTGTGACATCGAAACATGAAATTTGGTTTACTAATATATCTTATCAATACACATATTTAGCAATTTTTTTAAGACTGAGAATTTTTTTAATACTTCAAATTATTTTTAAACTTTTTTATCATCTCAATTATCATCTGAAAAGTCTTGATAAATACATTTGAATTCCTCATGAACACAAAAATTTTTTCAGCATTTTAAATTGCAAATTTAAAAAGATATTTTAAAAATATGCTTAAATGGGTCACATCGTGAATGTTTATCATCACCAAACTGTTTTTTTAATAAAAAAACAGTTTGGTGATGTATTACTTTGATCTTATAGGAAAATTATAGTAAACATCCTACAACTTATAACTTATGAAATACGTACCATAGTCTTACACTTGTAAAAGATAGAGAAAGAAATATATTCACATTGTGAAAAATTAATATTTATAAATAGTTTAATAGAAATATTTAAATATTTATAAGTGACTAATCAATAGGAAATCTCATAGTATACGTTCTACTCATTTTTGCCGGGTTCTTTTTTTCTACTAACGATAGCAACGTTCTTTGAAAATTATTGTCCTACGCTATTTCGTAAATTCAAAAATCATATCACAAAAACCCACTTACGTACGTAAATATGAAATAATTTTTATTAATGTCGGACGCTAAGGTACTTACTTTTACGACAATGTACTGAAATTATTATATTCGCGTGGAAGTAGCTCGCAACTATACGTACGTACGTGTGCAAGCTATCTAATTTCTGGAACATTGACTAAAACCATGTGAATGGCCTTCGTGGTGAGCACACGAATAAATCGACCACGAACCGACATTATATCATTTCCTCCCGGCATGTTCGTTATCTCGGACCAGAGTGCGGCTTAAAACAAAATAATAAGAAACGATTCTCAGTCTATCTTCCACATATGTACATCGGCTAGGCACGGCAATAAATCCTCAAACAGATCAATACATGTTTATCCAAGACGCATATTTATGAACCATTTTGTACGATACTTTTTTCACGCACGAAATTCTTAAAAGACGCCCTTAACGCCGACAAAATTTATGGATCAAAGACTCATACATTATAAATCACATCGCAGCAATGGTGAATGCTCTTCGTTTATATTATGCTCTCATTTATCTCAAGTATAGCCAGAGGTTGTACACAAAGAATTAGGATAAACTATATAGCTTCGGTATCATACATTATTCATACGAGGCAAAGTTCCCGTAAGATTTTTCGTATACTATCTCTCAGAAAGCATATCGAAGAGTGAATTGGCAACATGATAAGATGTATAGCGGCCTCCTTATATTGGCGGTTGCGGCTCGGCGTTACACCTATTTATGTCAGTAGGTGTATACCTTTCGTTTCCTTTGTATAATGATTATTAGAGTGTGGATATATCATTGTCCACTTTCGTTGCTGATGATTTATATAATACCGTTTTCATCTACACATTGTGAGTAAAATATTTGACAATGAAATAAAACTTGCTTCTCAGATTGTAAAGGTCTCTTGCACATAGCGTACCCTTAGCCTTGAGATTGCAGCACGTTCCAAAATAAGAATTCTATTTAATTGCCATTGAAATTAATTAATATTTTATCTGACATTCGTTAAAACAACTTTTATTTTTGAAAATGGTACTATGTAAATTAAATTTAGATTAACATAGCTTCGAATTTAGTCCTAAAATTTGTTCCGTTTCTTGTCACAAATTTGTTTATACTTTCAGTAACAAAATAAAGTATTAATTTTAAAAGCAAGATATCGGTTGCACTAAAATACTAGATACACTTATATATAAGATATGACTAAGCAAACATAAAATAATAGACACGAGTCGACTCTACCGTTTATTGATTAAAATGTAACTAAACGAAACTTTCTTCAATAATGACATAAAAATACACTGAGAATCCGAAACCTCTTCACGCTCTATGTATGTAAAAGTAATGTATAAACTAAGAGTTGCCCACCTAGTGAAATAGGATGAATGAATGAGGAGGACGGCAATTACAGTTAGAACACAACTAACAAAAGACCTTACAAAAGTAATAAGAACAAAGATACGAATTAAGAAAAAATAGTCTCCCCGGACACAGCTATGGAGCGCTGAAGAAAAGTGTCGGATAAGGAAAAGGATTTTGTTAGGTCAAATGAGGTTTAGTTGAAGCACGATAATTCTAAACCTTGGGTAATCTTTAACTTATATCACGCTTGCGGAGCCGCCTAAGCAGTTTGCCGATAGCATTCGTGGTAGTAATTTTAACCATTAGATAAATTGAGTTTACTGGGGGCTTTCTCGTTCGGGAACTTAGTTTAATCTTCATATATCGACTGTTAACCGGATACTTTCGAGTATTGCGTCTTTGGTAAATCTGTTTGCTTTATCCGTGCCTCAGGGTCAAATGTTGAAAATTGAACTACTTGTCCTGAATAAGCTTAAGTTGCCTTTATACCATTTAGATCGAGATGAATCCAGTGAATAAACAAACTCTTGATAAGTCCAGATGTCTAACTTTTTATAAACTTCAAATTAATTTACCTCGATTTCCGGTAATACTGTTTTAATCAACTTTATAGATATTATTACCTACTAGCTAGTATATAAGAGATTTAGAAACGTATGGTTAGATTTTTAAGGTTTGTAGAATTTTTAAATTTTTTTATAAACTTAAAAATAATATACTATGTAATAAATTTAATGTCAGATTAAAAATTCAATTTCTATTGTAATATTTACAAAGCTTATATAAAATATTAATAGCTAATTTTATCGTTTAAATTGTTTAGTTACTAAAAATGTATACTGTCAAATTCCGAAACAAAATTTGTTTTATACTAAAGTATTTTAATTAATGTCAAAATATACATAATGCTAACTTTTGATCGTTCAGAACAAACAATTTTTTTTTCTTATTAACTCGCAGTTGAAAGAAAGTTCGAAGCTTTCTCATTGATATTAAAAAAAACAGTTCAATGCAAGTAAAAGAATTCATATTTTGATTCATATTTCAACAAAAACCAAAACACACATTAATTAAATTTGTAATTCCGCAAAGCTGTTGCTTCTGTAAGAAATATAATAACTGAACACATAACTATATTCGATTATTAGAACTTGTTAAGAAGAGAAGTTCTTCTACTATTTTCAAAATATTTAAAAACGCATTGTACGACAAAATCATCATACTTTGGAACGGTTTATTATAGACTGTTGGACAATAAAATATTTCTATAGTTTTTTAGTGAATCCACTCAATATTGTTATACTTAACTGTAGTATAACTAAGTGAAGACTTTCTTTTATAACCTTGAACGCGGTTAATATTTTTCATAATCTTCATTACTGAACTATTTAAAATCATTTTTAGTATATCACCATGTAAAATTACCGATGTATATGTGAAACGATACCCAATAGTATTATCGACTAGCTTAATACTTTCAAATATTTGTAGTATTGCCTATGTATCTGTAGCTTTACGCTAGTTAGGATAAGTAGCTATGATTGAACGCAATGCGAGAATTATTTCGTTCCACCCTGATGTGCGATATACGTTTCATCCTGACTCACAACATATCATATCCTGATTTACTACGCCCGCCTTACTCACTCTTATACATATTTTTACGGCTCGTTACCACTACATTCGCATATTACCCTACTTACCACTACATTCGCATTTTACATTACTATCTTTCATCATTCGTCAACTTCATTCAGTCGTTACTTTCTGGATCGTAACCGTTTACTTTTACTATTCACTTCTGCTACATGAACGTTATTGTAAACATAACTCTGTCCAAAGCTATGCTGTTCGTCACGACCGGTTTTGCCAAATGTCATTATTTTCTTTTTATTTTTAACTGTATCATCATTTTTGCCCTTATGCAAATATACCGATTTTACAACACTACTAACAATTCAAAAGTATAAAATTGGTAAAACGGAAAAGTGAGGTATATCTTATCTGGTAGCTTGAGTTAGTAGTCAAATGTAGTTAAGTATCAAGGTGGAAAAAAAGTAATGTAATTGTTCAAATTAGGAAGTTTAAACTAACGGATACTAACGAAAGTATGATACTATCAGATGAACCTTATACAAAGAGAATGCAATTACAATCTCATTTTCATTTTCATACCGAAATAGCAAAAAGGAAATCTTTTTTGGAAGACTTCTGTGCTATTCTTTCTGTCTATATTCTATGTGGCATAGCTGTTTTTTAACAAAAACTACATCTTATGTATTGTTACATAGGTTTATATTATAATTTAAAAAATAAATTTCGATATTCCCTCCGCACGAAATATCGTTTGAGGAAACTTTTAAAAACAGGTCTTTTCTCAGTTTTTCTGTAATAACTCCTTATAGATTTTAATGTATTACATCTTAACGTAAAAAATATTATAATCAGTCTTTTAGACCATTAAATTTCCAATATATAAGTTATTTTTTAGTCTAATTAAAATGGAGCTATAACGCCCTAAACTTCGTTGTAGACCTGTTAATAATTAGCCTATAAAAAACTTAACATTTAAAATTTGTTAGAAATTGTATACTCTACAAGGTCGCTGAATCTGCAGGCAATTTGAAAATTTTATATTTCCTTTACGTTAGGATGTACTTGTAAAAAGTCATTGTAGAACAACTGAGAAAGGTCAATTTTTTAACAGCATTTTTTCCAGATGACGATTCCCGGGGAGGTGTCTTGAGATTGAAACACAGATTTTTTAATAATCACACAGATTTTAATTTTTTATTGATCAAAGTCACAGCTTTCCGTCCTTCTGCGAAATAAAGCCACTTTTGTGGCTAATACTTTTACTTTTTAGCCTATAAGGAAACAGTTCCGTTGCGTCGTATCCTTTTGATAATAGCGCGAAACGCTGTTTGCACAATGTACTACAGAATGTTGTGAAAATTTCATTCATCTTAATTTGCAGTCAGTTTTACAACGGTATACACACACGCGCGCACGCGTGCGCCGTCACACACACACACGCGCACACATATATTCACATATTTATACATGTATATATATATATATATATATATACATACATATATATATATATATATGTATATATATATATATATATATATATATATATATATATATATATATATATATGTATATATGTATATATATATATATATATATATATACATATGTATACACGTATACGCATACATACATATTCAACTCAATTATAAAAATGACTTATGTAACTTGTTTTATTTCGATATGTCAAATTACAACGATCGAATATCCTCATCGTAAAAGTCAAACAATAACAACATTTATCGCAAAACACTCAATTCTTTAGCCGTAAATTAAAAAAAGGCACACTGCGTAGCGAAGTTATCTTTCGATCACTTTTATTCGTCTGTTTGGTACGAAATTTAAATTTTTACAAAAGGTGCTTTCGCAAAGCCGGGTGTTATTTTTGTGAGAATCTCTTGTAATACCGTTACGCGTAAACGAAAACAGATTAAACCGGAGATAAAACGTAAATAGCGCCCGTGGGGTGGCCGGGTGGAGAGGACAAGTCAAAAATCTCTATAACGTTAGCTTCTAGTATCTCTCCATAGAGAGAAAATAATAAATGTTACTGTTTACTGCGCTACACGGCACTCGGTTAGTAATACGTAAGGCCACGTGGTGCAATTTTCTTGTGTACTTACATCATCATTGTTAGTGTGTTATGAATAAAAATGACATTCTTATATAAAGAAAATGAAAGAATATAAACCCATTGAAAGCTTTATTTAAATTTTATTTATTCGTCAATCACACAAATGTGAAATCTTGTATTTTTATACGAAAAGTTATTTTTATAATTCTTTTATGGGTTTTTTCTAAGAAATATTTTGAACTGGAAACACGAAATAAGCAAATTGTTATGACCTCTGGAATTATATGTAATATAATAATCAATAAAACTTATGGGCTTGACAAAGTCACCCAAAAAAAACAAGAAAACGAGCGAAAAAACATTCGTTATGACGGCAGCAATACAGAACGAATGTCAATGTAAGTTAAAATGTATTGCTAATTAATTTAGACAATAATTTGACATTTAGAAAGCAATATATATTTATTATAATTGTTTCTAAATAATCATTATGTAAATTTTATTTTTATTGTAATGTTATATTGGCAATCCTTGATACTCATATATTAAAAACATTGTAAATGCATGTTTATAAAGATAGCTTTATTTTGTTCTGTGTTATGATAACAAATATTATTTTATATCTGACTCTTTCCTATTATCTGTCACTGAAATGTTTTTTTTTGTATTATAGAAAATATCAAAGTTTTTTTTTATTTCGTTACGGCCAAGTTCCTTTTTGACGATCTCCTTTGCTAATACCCAAAAATAAAATGATACAAAAATTGCCAGGGTAGTCTAAAAATGTTCATTAATGTACAAAGACACATACATAAGAAAGTCGTTTTCGGTGGCTATACTCACGATATAGCTTTTATAATGATATAGACGAATAAATCCGCGACCTCAAGTACTGCTGAGATGATAATAATATTTTATAAAAATAAAGAGGTACACAACAAAGACCTTTTGATATGAAGCCGGAATAACAATCGTTGAAAAACCGCGGTCTTACGGAAACAACATTTTGTCTCATTTCCGATCTTGCGACAGCTATAAACGTTAACACAACCTGACATTGGAAGCATTCTTTGTTCTCCCACCCACTACTTTAGCTTTGAGATGCGGCGATGCAATTTAATGCTTTACTTCACTGAGTTGATATGGAATTTCCCATTTTTCTGTGTATCTCTGTTCGACGGCATTGATGTTGGTTCACCTGAGTGGATTCAAATTATGGCTTTAGCGAATATAATGCTGGGATATACTAATTATTTGCTGTAAATTATTACAAACAATTTTATTCATTATTTTTTTTATTTCCATCTTATGATGTATGCATCGATATAAAATTTAATATTAAACAATCTAAACAATAAATTAGAATAGTAATAACATATAACATTAAATCACTCGGTGGTCACTTCATTAGTGCAAAGCTCATCACAATTCGCTCCATCATTTGAAAACCAAAACAGTCTAATGATTCAACATGTAGAAAAGACGTTCCAATGACATCTGTGCATGGGATAATATGGTTACTTTCCTTTTCTATTTCCTATAAATTTTCTCTTGGATATGTTAGCTTTCGATTCTTTGTAACTCAGAAGGAACAGCGCTTACGGAGTTTGTCCATATTATTGAGTAAACTTTTGTTTTTTGTATTCGATAATTTCCTGCGCTCAGGAAATCATTATCTTTTCGCTGTACCACTCTCTAGAATCGAATTACACTGGAACTCTCCAGTTTCCCGCGGAATTCAACTGCTCAATCACCTGATAGCGCTCATAGCAGAGTGTAATCTGTTTATGATGAATGAAAGTGAATTTGTAGAAATTCGTCATCGTTGTCTTATAATTTTAATGTTCTTTTATTTTGATATTCAAACTCCAAAAATTCATGTTCGTCATCGTTGTCTTATAATTCATATGTTCTTTTATTTTGAAATTCAAACTCCAAAAATTCATGCTCGTCATCGTTGTCTTATAATTCATATGTTCTTTTATTTTGAAATTCAAACTCCAAAAATTCATGTTCGTCATCGTTGCCTTATAATTCTTATGTTCTTTTATTTTGAAATTCAAACTC
This sequence comes from Druceiella hillmani, assembly GCA_039881145.1. Classification (NCBI taxonomy): domain Eukaryota; kingdom Metazoa; phylum Arthropoda; class Insecta; order Lepidoptera; family Hepialidae; genus Druceiella; species Druceiella hillmani. The sequence goes on from JAYKKI010000011.1 coordinate 35,060,282, forward strand.
CAAAAATTCATGTTCGTCATCGTTGTCTTATAATTCTTATGTTCTTTTATTTTGAAATTCAAACTCCAAAAATTCATGTTCGTCATCGTTGTCTTATAATTCTTATGTTCTTTTATTTTGAAATTGAAACTCCAAAAATTCATGTTTGCTATAATTTTATATATTTCTTTATCGGAACGAATAGGATACCTGTAATGTACTAATAATTTCTGACAATAAATAAGTAATATTTAGGTGTTTTTTCAGTTGGTTATTTGATAAACATACTATTCAAAGGCTGTAAAAATATATATCAATAATGTTTCTAAAAAAGGCAAATTCACTTTACAAAATGGATTTTTGAAGTATTCAAAAGCAAAGAATAAATTCGGTTTTATATTTGCCAAATCGCTTTTTACCTATTCTATAATGTATGTCTACAATTATGATTGTCAGCTTTCCATTATGCGTGAAATTCATAAGACACGTAATCGAGGTAAACCGTTACACCAAAAATCTAAACACTGCCTTGAGAATCATTAGTTTCTGTGGGTTGATGTAAGTAGAGCCCACAATGATATCTGGAGTGTCGCTGCAAGGTGAAACAAACAAGGTAATGATAGTAGATGTAACTATATTAAGCTATCAGCCTCCATCATGTAAGTAGTGTGAATACTTGTCTTACTGGCACTTATCAACTAGATGATCCTTTATTGTTTTTCCTAGTAAACATTTTCATTTCATCAAGTTTGAATATATAATTACAAAAAAAAATATGAATGCCATTTTACGCATTCAAAATTAATTTTTCAATATAAGCGCACTCGTTATATTTTCAAACTCCTCCTCCCTACAGATCGTCTTTCCTCCTTACAGATCGTCTTTCCTCCTTACAGATCGTATTTCCTCCTTGCAGATCGTCTTTCCTCCTTACAGATCGTCTTTCCTCCTTATAGATCGTCTTTCTTCCTTACAGATCGTTACTGAAATTATTAAAAATCAAAAAAGATAGTTCGTCACAATACAAATTTTATTTGTGCAATGTAAATACAATCCCTTAGAATCATCCACTAGTGTCATACAAGTTGGTTAACTGAAAAAATTGCTCTCGTAAGTTTTTAAGTTCATTGAATACATATGTACATTACTAATTTTACACTAAAGGGACTTTAAGAAGAACTTTAATAAGAAATTAAATAAGTAGATAAGAATAGATAAAAACCAATGAAGTACGAACCTATCTCATATTTGATCAATGATAAGCTATTTGCGAAAGGTAAATAAACGTCAAAAAGAGTTTTTTTATATACTATAACTTAACCTAAACTAAGCAAATTAAAGAAATACCGATACTACCGATACCACTGGTGGTATCGATTATTTCTAAGTTATACATTCGTCAAATAAACGCTAAGAATAACATTTATATGTACTAGAACTTAACCCAAATTAAGGAAATTAAAGAAATAACAGACACTACCGATACCACCGGTGGTATCGATTATTTCTAAATTATACATTCGTCAAATAAACGTCAAAAGTAATATTTATATGGACTATAACTTAACTCAAATTAAGTACATTAAGGTTTTTGTCAGAAAAAAGTATCGTGTGTAATTTCCCGTTTTCAAATATTCCTTTTCATGGCAATTGCATGGATTGATCTTGAAATTACTTTCCCTTAAAGTTACTATTCGTTATATATAGCTTATGTATCCTTCTAGCATATTTTAAAAATTATGATTTTATTTAATAAAATTTATTCCGTATTGTGTAGATTAAACTCCATAGACTATTTTAAGAATGGAAAGAATATCGCCAAATGGATCAATAAAGTCGTCCAGTAAAACACTACCACTGTACAAGGTAATAGATCGTGGAAATTTATGTTGATCAAACTCCGTGGGCGACTTAAGAATGGAAAGAATGCGTAGATTAATCTCCGTCAATATTTTGAAGCAAAACTCTCAAATATATAACATTATTGTTGAGCATAGTAAATCCAATAACCGTAACGGCTTATTCAAATCGAGTAAACGTACGAGAGTCATATGGGTTGTTCGATATTTTAAAAGACTTACAGTTATTTGTAAGTAAGGTTCAACATTATGGAACACCCATAATGTTGCTAGTAAAGATTTTAACTTCATGTTATTTCAAACAATATATAAAAATTAGTGATGGAGCGTCAATGACACTGCTCAACTTCAATCGTCAATATTTTGTCGTACTCAATATTTACACTAAAAATATTTTTTTTACTTAAAACAAAATAACGCAAGTTTCATCGAAGCACAACACTTTCCCTACGATACTATGTTCAATAATGGCGTTAGTCTCCCCTCTTGAACTCCACTTTAAATATTCCGAGGTTTCGATCTATGACAACCAGAGAGCTAGAGCAACTAATGAATTCAATAGGCTTCCCTTTCTAACTCGAAAAACTATTACAATAAATACATAGTGTTTAACTGTAACAGTTGAAATGAGAAACTTTACAACTTTTATTGAACTTCATTTAAATACAAATCTTAAAGCCATTTAATTTTATTAAATACTCTCCATGCCCCACACTTTCACTCGCATAAAGTTATAGGTTCAGCCGAAATTATTATTACCATTGCTCTTACTAAAAACGCTAATAGGTATCGTCGGCAGTACCAATATCGTAAAATTCATGAAGTCAAGATTTTTTAAAAGTCTAATATCTAGATTAAAAATAGCTCAAGGGTATAAACTATTACCGTACCAAATTTCATAAATATCCGACTAGTAGATTTTGCGTGATTGCCGAACAAATTAACATACAGACATAGATAGACAGACAAAAATTCGGCAGATTTTCCGGCGTCTAGTTTAATTCTTTACACTAAATCAGTCACCTTTTAAAATATTTTCCATGTACGGATTTCATTCTATTATAATTTTATTATTTGTATAAATATTTATTGTATATATGTATATATATATATATATATATATATATATATATATATATATATATATATATATATATATATATATATATATATATATATATATATATATATATATATATGTATATATTTGTGTACGTAAATGTAACATTACCTACATCACGTTATCAAGAATCTTTGGCCCTGATCCCTCCGCATCAGTGGCTATTCGATAAAACTGCCTTGGTAGACGCAATCATGCGGGTCGTAATTGGAATTCAGGCACTATTTTATGTAATGAAAGAAAGAACACAAAAGGGAAAAATTATTGAAAGCCTGACGTATCTTTTACAGACAACTTCTATGAAGGACGGGATGATGGAAAGGAAATATTGTTTATGGTACTTGCTTCCTTTGTTTCTTTCATGGCCTATTTCATTTATTTATGGATAACCAGCTACTTTTCCCGGCTCTGCTCGGGCGCTACGCAAGCTTTATTTACAAAGATGATTTAGTGATTTTAGTCACTGTTCGGCACCCCACATGGGTATCGCAATAAAATGTGGCCCGTGCCGTTTCTACTGGAAAGACGTAAGTGAAATAAAGTTACGTTTATTTTCCTAAGGAGCTTTATGGTACATAATATGAGTCTATTTAATGACCTTTATTTCTACGCCAAGGTGGGGTAGGCAATAATCGTTATTTCCTACATTACAGCGCCAAATAGAAATTTCATGTCCTCGCAATTACTACACCCTATAGTCGGGTCTTGCGTGCGTGATACAAAATATGCCAGTCTCGCTACGCTACTGCTCGGATTATATCACTTAACGGATAATAATTGCATACTTGTATAATCGCAATATCAATTTTTTTTTATAAGAAAGAAGTTGTGAAGAATCTAAAATCAAAATCTTCTTATATGCTTACATTTAGGTATATACTGTTTTCCACCGCACAAGTACCATAAAGTAATGAAAAAATTTAAAAAAAAATGTTGTAACCTATGGCTAACAGGTAAATTAAAACGAAAAAAGATCCAATGATAACACACAAAGAATAAAAAATATATTTGATCCAAAATGAATTGAATATTAACAGGCGTCGAATAAAAAAGATAGCCGTTTAATAAAATAGCAAATCAAACTGCAGTAATAATTTCAATAAAATTTTCTCCAGTCAATAAATTTATCATCAGATAAAATTTAGCCATCCGCCTGTTCATAAACGTGAAGGGACTTCGTAGCTTTTATAGGTTACCTTTTTCAAAGTTTGCAAGTGCTTATTTCAACTAAATGAACAAAGTGCTTGAATCTAGTTTAAAAGGGGAAAGGTTAATATTTGATTTTCAGTTTTCTTTTTTATTTAAGGGCGTCCGATCCGTATAGGCAGCGTACTTCCAAAAATCAGGAAATGGATTATAAAATACACATTTGAAAATAGTTGAGATGGTAACAATAACATTTGCCTCCTTTATGTAATAGGCCTCCATTCCATATAGACACAGTCTTTTTTCAAATCTGAAGATGGATTATAACAAATCACACACGGAATACGAAACGCCATAATTTTATATTACAGTATTTAAAAATGTCAAATAAAACTTCAACTTTATTCACTTTCACGTTTTGATAGATATTGCTTATATAGATGTAAGCCACTGCCCTGAATACGAATGTTTTTGTTGTAAAAAAATGTTTTTAAATGTTTTATTTAGTATTGGAGAGCTTACGCATAAAATTATACTCGGCTACTTTTTTCGTATTTTCCCGACGTCACAGTCACGCGTTAGAATCTCCAAATTCTATACAGTTATTCTACACCATTAATTTACAAGTTTAATAAAAAATAGGTCATAAATTCTTTAAGTTCTTTATATACAATTCTGTACTAAAGCGATATAAATAATTTAGAAAAAAATTAAGGAAATATTGTTTATTTTTATTCCTGTCAAAAAAGTTCGAAAATATGTTTGTATTAGCAATGCTAAAATATACAACTTTAATACCATTCAATAAAATATTAATTTCTAAATGGGCACATATACGTATTAAGTTCAGATACGTACATAGTGAACTAAAAAATCCAACTACATTATTAAAAAATTAAAGTTTCATTTTTTTATAATATAATGGCACAGCATTCAAAGGATAAAAGGAAAACATTTCATTTTCCCTAATTATAATATCATCTGTCCTTCATATGCCTGAACATAAACTTTTTACTAATCAAATGTATTTTTACAAATAGTATCACAAATTTTTCCACAACGTACATACATATAAATCTGTATATTAATATCTAAAGAAAAAAGTTGATATCCCATTTTAAGCTTATTGAGGAGTGTGAGATTTGTCATAGGAGAAGGGGTGTAAAAAACTAAAATTTATATATAATATGTTTTACAAATACATTAAATTATATATCACAAATACTTTAAGAGGTTCATTGTTTACGTTCAACAATAAATGATGTATTGTTTACGTTTATACTATCACATAATAGTCTGTGGTCAAATAGTCGCACAGAGTAGAGATTATCTTCCAATAATTTTAAAATGTCGGATTGACTGAATGAGTTTTACGTAAGTGAATAACGTTCAAACTTAAAAATTGGGCGACCACTAGTACATATAAAAGGGTAGAATAGTGAAATTTAGGTCACAACTGCAAATTATTTCAAGTTTTATACCTCCAGGTATAAATACATAACAGGGCATTTTCATTGTCTTAAACTTCTCAAAAGGTAAATGACACTTCAGTATACACTAAATTACAATTCTTATTATGAAATAGCAAATGGTATAAAATTAAGAAAATTAAGTGTTGTTTAAGGCTCAATCATAAATTAATAATAGATAATATAGTGTTAAAATTGAAGTCAAGAATACATAAAAATATAAATAATGAAATGAAAATTTTATTTCAAGTTGATCATTTAACACAATAGCTAACATCGTTTAACAAGCGTACTCCACAAATAAGCACGGCGGTTTGAGGGCCTATGCTCCCGTCGGAGGTACGTCATGATTGAGAACAGTCGCTTCTGTAGAACTTCTCTCTCCACCCCTTTCATTAATAATATCCGGCCAACCCCCTCCCGCATTAGCTTCTTGCTCGGCCCGTTCCTCTTGTTAATTTTTAAAAAGGTATTAAATCACTCTTCTCACACAACTCACCCTTTTGACCTACGTAGTACTCGAATAATATTAAAGCCGTTGAAATTTAAAAGAAGACGGTAATATTTGTTTTTTTTTTAATATCTACCTAACTTTTGTGCCTTTAGTTCGCCTTCAATTATGTAATTTAACTCTGTTGTATACGCATATATGTATATATATATATATATATATATATATATATATATATGTGTGTGTATGTGTGTGTGTGTGTGTGTATATATATATATATATATATATAGAGTTTACTTTCTGGCTACGATCGAAAGATATCTTGGCAACCGAAACAAATATTGAATATATTTGGCGTTAATTTTGTAGAAATTCATTATTCACAATTAAATGAAACTACGTGATGTAGTATTATTTCTACTTTCTTTAAGCTCTTTACCATGACCTAGGTTTCGTTGTATTACATCTTCAGGCGGATTATTAGCGAAGATCTTTGCTAATAACCCACCTGAAGATGTAATACAAATAATAAAGATGTTGTAATACAAATTTAAATCTAACCACAAAATATCGTAACTATCCATATTTTCTTCCTAATTTTCGGATTCGTAATTATCGTGTTCGTTATCTTCACAACGATTTCGCTTTCGATGTTATTTGCCTACATGGAGCGTAAAATACGAGAGCAAAGTTGCACGTAATCCACATTACGTGAGAACATATTATGCAAGTAATAGCGGAACTCGCGCCATATTCGGTGCCAGGCGGTTCGTTTAGAGCTTACGCTCACAGTTCCAGTGCAGATATGTATACAAGTAATAAATTCTTTATTGACGCCCGATCGATACAAGAACAGCGGGGGCCGGTTTCCTCTCGGTACAGATAAGAGAGAGAGAGCTCTTCTTTAAAAACAGACAAGCCACGAGTTGTCGCGGATATCGCAATAAGTTTAGCGGTCAACTAGTTTCCTCTGGCGAAGGGTTAGGAGGCAGCGCGCGTGGCCAACTTTTTTTTTATCTGACCACGGGCGTCTTATGGGGCGCCGATCCGATAAAGCAAACGTATTTAAGGCATTTCGTTCCGACTTTTCAAGGCAAAGGAGATAAATGTCTTATTTCCGAAAAAAAAGATGGCCAGTCGTTTTTAAAGAATTATATATTTGATGTTGTGTTTGCTGAGTTTGTCGCAATTTCTGTGAATTATTGTAGCCCCGTTATAGTTTATGAGTCGATTTAGAACATGTAGTATACACGTTTTGTATTTTTCGTTTCATATAATTTGTATATTGTAAATTTTTTACATGAATGCTTTTAAATTATGGAAGCGAAAATAAACTACCATGCATATATTTATGAGGAATCAATCCTGTAATTATTTGATACAAAATCTTTATATGTACGTATAATGTGGAACAGGAATTGCTATTCATTTCAAGATCCCAAAAAACCTGAATCCCAATGCACAAACATTTTCAATTAGAAATATTTATAATAATGGGATAAACAAATAAATTTAGAAAGGATCTTTATATATATATATATATATATATATATATATATATATATATATACTATATATATATATATATATATATATATATATACACATATACATATATATATATATATATATATATACATATATATATATATATATATATTTGATATACATATTAAGTTACGGAAAGGAAAATGATCTAGCCTGCATATATTTAGGAAGAATGAATCCTGTGATTATTTAATACAAAACCTTCATATATACGTATAATATGGAACAGAAATTGCTGTTAATTTCAAGATCCCAAAAAACCTGAAACCCAATGCACAAAAATATTCAATTAGAAATATTTATAATAATGATGGTAATAATAATGGAATGAACAAATAAATTTGAAAAGCATCTTTATATTGTAAATATATTTGATATAAATATAAATATTATATTATGGAAAGGAAATTGAACTACTCTGTATATATTTAGGGGGAATGAATTTTGTGAATATTTGATACAAAACCTTCATAAATAAACATAATGTGGGACAGAAATTGCTATCAATTTCAAGATCAGAAAAAACCTGAAGCCCAATGCACATAAACATTCAATTAGAAATACCTATAACAGTAATAATAATGGAATAAAGAAATAAATTTAAAAAGGATCTTTATATTTTATATATATATGATATAAATATTAAGTTATGGAAAAGAAAATGAACTACCCTGCATATCTTTAGGAGGAATGAATCCTACGATTATTTGACACAAAACCTTCATGTACAAGTATAATGTCAAAAAATCAGAAAAAAGCTGAAGCTCGATGCGCGACAAGTTTTAATTAAAAGTATTTATAATAACAATTATTATTATGGAATAAAGAAATAAACTTAAAAAGTGTTTTTTATATCACTTTTATTTATCCCTAAATTTTAAATTATGGTAGCGAAAATAAACTATCCTGCATATATTTATAACCTTTATATACGAAAAAACCTTAAACCCATCGCATAATATTTCTCGATTAAAAGTATTTATTATAATAATAAGAGAATACAGAAAAAAAATTTAAAAATTACCTTTACATTATTTAAATTATAAATTATGAAAGCGAAAATAAATTATCCCGCATACTCGTATATTTATCTGGAACGAATACTGTAATTACTTAATAAACAATCTTCATGCATTTATACAGGTGAGCCAAAGGGTGTTGGGGGTTTCAAAGTGAAATTTAAAAACAATTAAAATTCATACAACATTTTTAATTGTATTTTTACAAAATAGAAGTAATGGAATTTTCATGACTTAAAAATAATGTTGTTTAAATGACGCCCCTCAAATTCTTGACATTCTTGAAAACGAAGTCGCACATTCTGGAACAACCGGCGAAACGTTTTCCTCAGAATATTGTTAATTTCCCGGATAATGTTTCTCTTGAGTTGTTGGACTGTTGTCGTACACTACAGATTTAAGGTAGCCCCATAAAAAATAATCACATGGAGTGAGATCAGGGCTACGTGGGGGCCATTCAATATTACCCCTTTGGGAAATGAGTTTTCCCGGGAAAATTTCATTCAAAAGGGCTATGGAGACCCTGGCAATATAGCACGTTGCACCATCTTGTTGTACCATATCCTGGACGTATTCCCTTGATGTTCTTGCAAGGCCGGAATCAAGAACTCTCTTATCATATCGCAATAATTGTGGTCTCTTACCGTCACCGCGCGACCTCTTTCGTCCTCGAAAAAGTATGGCCCGATAATATCGTTTGCCGATATTGCAGCCCAAACGACAAGCTTAGGGCTGTGAAGTGGACGTTCATGAAGTCGTCGGGGATTAGTCTCGGACCAGAATCGACAGGTTTGTTTGTTGACGTGGCCATTAAGATGAAAGTTGGCCTCGTCACTAAACATTACGTTGAAAAAGTTATTAAAGCCGTTGAGCACTTCATTAACAAAGTTAAAGCGGTTACCAGCATCATTCGGCTTCAATTCTTGCACAATCTGGATTTTATAGGCTTTAAGATGCAAGTCACGTTTCAAAATTCGCCTCAAAGTTGTTCTCTTGACGTCCAAAGCCTGGCTTCTCTTACGAGTTGACTGTTGCTAAACAGAGACACGAACACGCTCCACTATGTCAGGCGTTCTCGCAGAGACTGGACGTCCGCGACCCATTATTATTACAGTCGACCCGGTTCTTTCGAACATTCTGATCCATTTTCGTATCACATTGGCGCTAGGACCTTCACAAATGTCTCGTAAACCGTATTCCTGTCGATACAACCGTCGCACAGTAATCATAGATTTGTTATTTTCATAATACACGGGGACACAAAAAGCACGCTGCGCTCCCATGTACGGCTCCATGGCGACTAAATTTCCAGGAATCGACGCGTCTAGCAATATACACCCCGCCTTACCGCGCCGCAAGCGTTCAAGAAATTAAAGATTAAAATCGGTAACACCCTTATGGCCCACCCTGTATTATAAAGAAAAGAATTTATTGCAATAATAATGGAATAATGAAGTAAATTTAAAAATTATATTTAAATGGGATTTATTGTCCATATCTTAACTTTTTAGCATGAATTTTGAACATTACCATATTCATACATTGATTCAAGTTTATTGGAAATTTTTAAATAAAATATCTATGTATATAATAAAATTGTAGAATTGACAGGTATTGTTTTCCAAAAATTTATTTTATAATAAAAGCAAAAGATCATAACAAAACTGTTTTGAGGATTTTTTTTTCTTTTTGCATGTTTATTTGCTCAAGCATAACGCACGAACCGCCGAAGGGATTTTGGTGGGATTTTAACTGGTGAATTCTCTGGGACCTAAGGTAATATGTATACTTTGTTTCATTGTAATCGATCTACTGAAAAGAAGATACGTTAATGTGGAATTTTAATACAAGGCGCACTTACGAGAAGAAAAATTATTTTAAAATAAATATTACTGACGTTTCATATATTTTAATCTTGAAGTTAACTTAATATATTCCAAAGATCGGCGAAAAAAAGTCATGATTTTTTTGTAAAAGTCCACGAAAACAAAGTCGCAGTTTATAATAAGTCGATTAAACAATAATTTAATTCAAATAACCGTTGCGTAGTTTCATATAACAAAACTTATTTGCCTGCATGAAACAACAAATCACACTATCTGTAGGAAGAACAGGAATATCTTCTTCGGATCTTAATATTATTTTAACAGATAATTACACGTAAGCTGTAAGTTCACATTTTGTCGATTATTTTAGAGGCATTCAAAAATAATTTATCTAACTTTAGCACATCGTCAACGATATTTACAATAACTATCAATGTAAAGCAAAAATCATTATTAAAACAAAGTCGATTAAACAATAATTTAATTTAAATAACCGTTACGTAGTTTCATATAACAAAACTTATTTGCCTGTATGAAACAACAAATCACACCATCCGTAGGAAGAACATTAATATCTTCTTTGGACCTTAATATTATTTTAACAGATAATTAATCGTAAGCAGTAAGTTCACATTTTGTCGATTATTTTTAAGAAATTCAAAAATAATTTATCTAACTTTAGCACATCGTCACTATCGAAATAAAGCAACAATCATTATTAAAACATTTTCATTATTCAATTTAACTTAATGAAACTTTTCTCAAACATCACGAGTACTTACATTAAATCAAAGTCTTCATATACGAGTACTACGAGTCAACATATACGAGTATTTACATTAAATCAGTCTTAAAAGCCGCCCAACAAAAAATTTTTTCACTTACCTCTAGGTGGTACCGTTTTTATATGTATTTCTTTTATCAATAACCTTGGAATATTCATTAGCCCCAAAGGCCATATCTAATTCATCGATGAAAATGAGTAAAAGCAAACGATTGAAATAAGAAAGGCATGAAAATTTGAATCACGTCATAGCATTTTATTAAAATTGCGTTGTTTTTTCTCACTTAAACATTCTTTGCAGATATAACAATTTAGGGAAGAATAAATTATGGAATTTTGCGAGAAGTATTCACCACATTATCGTTTCATATCCGCAGGGTTGTTTAAATCAATTACCGGCCGAAATATAATTTCATTATATCTTAAACTAATTAAATAGAGAGTCTTCCCGTTTCATTAAATATACGATACGTTAATATTAATTTATTTCTGAAGTATCTGTTCGTTTTGCTTGCGGCTTCGTATTTAGCGACGGTACGCCGCGCGAGACAAAGGAAGAGTTACTCTGATTTTTCATCTTATAACAGTTCGCATAAAAAAAGCAGCTTCTGTTTACTTCAAGTAATAATTACATCGCTTAAAGCAATCAATAAATTTGTTTCACAATTAAAGTTTCAAATGAATTATTGCGAAGAAAACTCAACTCGCAGGAAGTTGATATACAAATTTAAGAATTAGGAATGAGGGAACCACTACCGTGGATAAGCTAATTGTTACTATTAAAGGTTTCTTAACTTATGCATTTAGTGTTTATTTCACCACAAAAGTTTTATAACACCTTTATGTTTGGAAAAATTTGTACAAAAAGACAATGAAGCTCTAGAGAATTATTAGCCAATTAAACATAGCAAGTAAAAAGTTTGAAAGAAAACAATAAGTAGGCTAGCAGCATGCTATGGATATTTGGTGAGTATTAAGCAAGAAAGGAGATGCTCACCGATTGATAAGTAAGAATAAAACGATGTGGTGAAGAGTGTATTGAGTGACCGCCGTTGACTTTTTATAAGGGAATTTAGTGGAAAAATAAAGGAACGCAGCATATTAATCGAGTCATTGTTTCGAGTTTTACGTATAGTACAGATTACTTGTATTGAACTGGTTGAGACGACGCATTTATTTGTCTTTCTTTAGAAATCCCTATGACCTCGGCGGATGTAAACGGCACATTCATTACGTGGGCTGTGTACGTTTTATCCAATAAATGAAGTTTTGTGTAATCAAGACGTCGCGAAATTTTGTGTATTTTTTCAACGTAAACCTTACAAAAATACAGACAAACAAAAACTTATGTTTATTATCCTCTTGTATATAATATTTTGTAGACTTCACGCCGATAGCTATAAACAATGGCACGATCGTATGATACGTGTTCATGTTATGACTACTTAAGGCGCACTACCAACGAGATTTCGACATTAAAGTTATCAACGCGGATGTGGTGCAACAAGGAAAAATTATAAGTCACAGTTGAAACAAACTTTCACTATCACTCTGTCTTACCATACCAAAACGATACAAATCAAACAATAATATCACAAGAATTTTGCTAAAATAATTTACTACCAATTTCGTAACGCTCGAATTGTTAAATGTTCAATACAACCGGACACGTAATCTGATAATAGAATTAAAGACTTGAGAACTAAATATTGAGAGTTATTTCGATATATGAAACAATTTGATCGAATTAATAAATTATAGATATTCGAACGGAATACAACATTAAAGGAACTTTGAAAAAAGAAAGTATGTGAATACGCAAGTGGATAACGTGTGAGGTACATTTTCTATATTATATATAAATACCTTTTCCAAACGATACAATAATATGAATATAATCTGAATCGATTTTAAAAACCTTCGGATTATGTTAATCAGACATTTAATTTAGCTTATACTATAAACCTGAAATGTCACCGAATCTTGAAATATGCAAATACGCAGGAGACTGTGTCGCTGAATGAGGCGAATTTTGAATGATCCCAATTACATCGCAGGGCAGATTCTAGATTGCATCGTATAGAGGTTCCCTTAGAGATGGCCTTAGATAAGTCCTTCAAGGCGTAATATCTGATAAAGTTACAGCCAAAAAAAATTACACCCCTCTTCTCGGCCAGAAGCGATAATAATGCTGTAAAACTCATATATCCACATAGCAACACAAATACTGTAGAACCTTATTATTTTACATATTTTTTCCCGCTATAATCTTAAATAAAAATATTGTTGTAAATAAATTGAGCTTGTTCGAGACATTATCACTATACGTAGAAGTTGAAATACTTTCATAATTTTCATAAAAGTACAAATGTCGTGTATAAAAAAGTGTAATACTTTTATAATTGGAATACTTTCATAATATTGATAACAATACAAAGGTCGAATATATATAATTGTAACACTTTCATAATTGAAATAATTTCGTAATTTCGATAAAATTATAAAGGTCGTGTATAAATTATAATATTTCATGTGTTAACATTTGTAAAATAGAATGTTTAGATTTTTCTGAAATTTAAAAAAAAAATCTGGTTTTTATGTTTTACGGACACTTTAAAGAGACAGAGATCGATCTAAGGCCTAGCCGACTTCACTAGATTTAGATTAATTGAAGTCAATAAAGTGGCCAGCTAAAAATTTCACCGAAAAACAAAAACAGACGGTGTTTCTAATGGTCTTTACGCTGAATATTATCAAAAAGGTGCTAAATTAATTGAACAAACAAAATTTTGAATAAATAATTCCACGATCGCATGATTCGTTTTCATGTTATGACTACTTACTTACTCTACGAGATTTAGATATTTAAACTATCAGAATAATAGAGGTACATTCCTATAGTCATTATCTTAACCATCCCCTAATTGCTACATTGGCAAAATAACAAACGAGCCCCAAGAGAACCTATTTGTGTTTTAAAAAAAAAATTCTTCATCATTGAGAAGGTCAAGTATACTCGAACAGTAAGACGAGTCTAATCAAGACCTTCATTCCTTAGATTACAAAATGTAACCAGACTAAGGAAGGAAACTTTCTGTACCAAACTATAAACACCTGGATCCCTTCAAACTTCTATTGCAGACAGTAATACAGAGACGCGGAAATGGTATATAAATGGTCAGTTTTAAAATTTAAAAAGTCTCTTTAATAATTTATATTGATAAATTATTATCAAACTCAAAATTTAAAAAAAAATGAAAATCGTGCGAGAACTTAGCTTAATAGATATACCATATGAATTATACGTTAAATGCCAAAAACAGACCTGCAAATTAAAAACCCTTTTTTTGCTGATTACGAGATTTTGGGACCTCCTAATTATGAATCCGAAGTCCATTAATTTTCATCAGATTAAAATTTTCTGGATTGCAAAATTTACATGATCCTTATTGTCAAATAAGTATTTTAAACCATTGCAGCAGGCTTGTCGAACCTTTTCCTTTTTCGCCGAAATTTTCCTGGAGCGACAAACTTTTGTGAGCGTTGTTTGACCCATCATGCTTCAAAATCCAGCAGTGGTCTACTATCACGCTTGAATTCCAGGTGCCTTGGTACCTGCGTTCCATTTCTGATTGTGTCCACTTAGCTTAAATAACATTAACAAAGGTTTAAAATGTTTAAAAATATAATTTGTATACTTACTGACGCTGTTGTTGCCAAACTGCGTTCTGAAGTCACCGGCTTTGGTGAAGTACATGGGAAAGAAGGTCATGGCCAGAACTTGGAAGAACAGTAACATCTTGCACTTCGATTTTCGTCGTGGATTCTTATGCTTTCCGTACATTATTCATGTAATGTCCAAACATACAATTCGTATATTATTACGGACTATTTTATTTTCGTTCTAAGATTCATTTTAAAGTTGAAGGATGCAATAGGTCTTTGGAAGCCTGAAACAAAAGAAAAATATTTAAGACATATCCGTCACTAACATATACACACATGTATGTGTGTGTATGTGTACATCTATATGTGAATATACATATATATATATATATATATATATATGCATGTGCATGCATCTGTGTATAATCTATACATATACTTTAATTTAATGAAACTATAGCCGTTCGATTATTTATACTTCGTTTATGATAAAATAACTTTACGAAGCATACACAATTAATAAAACACCAATATTGAAAACAACTCTCACACTTCAGCTTACAGTCGACTCGCATGGGGTTGATTTCTGAATTACTTAACTTTGACAATTGACATACAAGTTAATGTTAATAGGGTCTCCTTTTTTCGTAAATTGGGGTTGCTTTTGTGATCCCGCTCTTCCTCTTTCTCTTAAGTAGGGTTGTTAGATGTTCCGATTTGTTCAATTGGCCCCAAAAAATTCGCCAATACCGGAATGCCCTGAGGGACCACAATCTCGTCTCGAAGTTTGATTTAACTGAAACTCGTAATTACTACAGGTCAACAAAAACTTGTTTTTACATAAAAAGTATATGTTGTTGCAATTTTATTGACCAAACGGAACGGAGTCAAAAGTAATTAGAATATATATATATATATATCACTATCAAACGCTGAAATTAGTCTACGAATAAGAAAAAACTAAGCCATGAATATATTTATATGTTTTATATATATATATATATATACATATATACGAATCCAGGCGTACCAAGAATAAAAATTACTCTTTTATATAGGGAAAATTAAAGAGAAAGCTCCTTAAAAATTTTGTTCAAATCGTCAAAGAAATAAGATATCTTATATTTTTCATAAACAGTGAGATTATTTTTCGTAATCTTTTTTAAATACAATTTCTACGGTAATATTTAAATCAGCAAGATGAAACAAGGTACAGATTATGTTCCGTTGTATACACCGATATAACTTAAACCTTAAAATCCTACGACTGACAGAATCACAGAGACACATGAGTCGTGTAAAACTCAAAAAAGCAATTATTAGCTACTAGTTCTTTTTTATATAATTTAGGCAATGGCTACAAATTAAAGCTATGGGTATTGAGTATTTTTGCAATAGTTACCGAAAAATTTGTAGTTACTTCATTTGTTTATTTTTATCATTTTCATTTCTTATTAACAATTCTTGATATATTAAAAATGTAACATATGCGTATTTTTTAACATAGCTGTGGTTATGATTATGAATTTTTCTTTATTTTTTGTTCTTTTCTGATAGTCAATAGGTAAATCGTTTGCTTTTTACGTTCTAAAAAATATTAGCTCATTTAAAAATGATATTCTCTTTCCGTAAACCCAGCCTCGTTTTCGCTGGCCCCTTTGGCAAAAAACTGTAGACCATGAATATACAATCACAGGAATACCGCACTCCGTCAATTCAATTTAAAAACCCTTAAATGGAATGATTTAAATATTTCACTGTACCATTCGACATTCACAGACTTGGGAACAAATCAAATGTATCAATTGCAATTAGTATTTTTTTGTTACGTTCAATATAGATAATTCAATTTACCTTTCTTGTCGCCGACCAGCACTTTATTTATTAATATTTTCCTTAAATGGACTCTCGACATTCTTCCTACAGGCTAATTTGGTTTATGTAAAGATGGAATTACTTGACAAGGAACTTCAGAAGTATCAATAAAGTCAATAAAGCGAGCACTCAACAGTTAACAATTTCCTCCTCGACTTTTAGCACACGCTGTCGCTTCTTAAAATTTGTAAAAAATTAACTCCAATAAACGTCACAAGGCAAGAAAGAATTTATATTTTCCTTTTAATCTCGGCTTTATGTTTACCATTTGTTCTCTTGATCATTGTGTTCGATAAGCAGTTTCTTGTATGGAATGGAATTGAAATATGTACTGACTATAGGTTGAAATTTAAAAAAACTATTGACATTCATCACACAACATTCCAAACTTTCGTCTCTTGAATATTCGATAAAAATAATATGTCAGCCCAGTATCATTCTGCTAATCCGTGTTCCTAGATAAAGCTAAACAACTGTTCTGTCTATACGTTGGACTGTATTGAGTAAGTATCCTATGATGATAAACTTTATTTGTATTTATTCATATCATAATTTGATGTAATCTTAAATTCTAAGTGCTATAAGGAAATATTGTATTATTTAACAAACTGTGTGCACTTGGGTTCTGGTCCTTTAATTATGATCTTCAAATCTTCAAAAGTGTAAACCTGTAACCCACATTTCAAAGAACGTAGTTTTTTATTAAATTCTAAAAAAATTTGGGATACAATATGTACCTACATTAAATAATTATATTATCTTTGTCATTTTGTTCAAATATTTAACAAAACTAAGATGCAAAATTTCAGTATAATCATAACTCTGCATGAAATTTGGCCACCAAAACTCTCTTTCGTCTCACGTGCTAAGAGAATTCATTAAACATTTCATCAACTTTGAATACTATTGAATTAGGTAGCTGCTAACATAACTTTAATATAATATTTTCTATTCTAAGTAGGACACAAAGTAAAACGGAGAAGAATAACCTCATCTAAATTTATGAACTAATACATTTTAATCACCAAAAAGTATTTTAAATCTCTTTTGTTATTTGAAATACAAAGGCCTGAACTGTTAAAATAAGTACAGAGCGCAAGACACGATGATGACTAGAACTTATCCCGAAAAAAAGATATCAGACAAAACAGATTGAAAAATAATAAAATAAGATGAGTTAAAGAAAACATTTTTGTATGTTATAATGACAAAGTTATAAAAACTAATCTCAAATGAACTCTTTATTTTAAGAACGGCTAAAAATAGTAATCTAAAATATTCTTCATAATGTTCTATGGGTATTATAATGTCGTCAAAGTTTCAAACTCATTAGTTTGAAAGATGATAGTTTTTCAATAAGGAGCAACGATAAATAAGAAAAAAAAATTATCCGCCGTTGCTCTTTATTGAAAAAGTGTCATCTTTGAAATGAGTGAGTTTGAAATTTTGACGACATGATAAATATACATGGGAATATGTTAAAGGAAAAAAATTACGACCAAAAATATATTATCAAAAGAGAATTCCAAAAAAATGCATTATTACGCTTTAAAAGCCATCTACAAAGGAGTAACAACATGCTAACAAATCTCAATGTTTATTTTGCGAAATGCATTGATCTATATGAACATTTTTTTTAAACATCGCATCCGTATAAATTATTTCTCTTAAAAAATAATATCTTAACAGATTCCATCAAAGAAAACTTTATAAAAAATACTCCTATTGAATAAAATCACAAAAACAAAACAAAAAATGGAAAGGTATTAAAAAAAATTTTATGGAACAAAATAATTCACCCTTAACAAAACAGAACTGAAAATATTGTACTTTTGTTCAAATTAATAATTCAATCCACATCCTATATAATTATTATATTATAGAAATATTCTTATAATATGACAATTTTTGACAAATATTTGTGGGCAAATATTTTTGAACAACGAACGCTAACAATATGGTGAAATTTTGGAGATGGGCGTTTATACCAAATGAAAAAATTAATTCAATACTCTGGCACACATAGGTTCATCATATCGAAACCTACCTTTAATTTTTTAATACTAAATCATTTCTATGGATAAAAAATTAATTCAATACTCTGGCACACAGGTTCATCATATCGAAACCTACCTTTCATTTTTTAATACTAAATCATTTCTATGGATAAAAGATTAATGAAAGACGAGAAATCCAAAAACTCAACATGTAGGGTCTATGTTCCACCTTGCAACTTTTCTTGTAGTTGCATATTGGTAAATTTACTGTGTCAAATTAAGTATTTTTCCTTATCAGAAACTGAATAATTTGGATGTTTTTTGACAGCCAAATGTAACAAAGTATTGTTTAAAGTATTGTTTAAGTGTTTTTGCTGTTTCGCAAGCGACGACTTTGAATAAAAAATATGAGTAATTGGCCCAAAATATTCTTCCAGAATAATAATAAAGCGGTTCGTAATGCGGGAAACATATAGAGAAATTCAAGAATGATTAGTATCTAATTAAACCAATAGCAAATTGCATCATGCAATGTCAAAAAAATTTAAATTGTAAACCGTGAAGTTATGAATACATCTAATTTTGTAATAAATTGCACTCACTTGAGGCATCGGTGCCGCCTTAACAGCCTCTAAATCTTGAGTAAAGTTATGATAATAGCTTTTGTTTTATTAGATCATTAGCTTTTGATCGCGGCTATGCTCTCATGGATTTTCCTTTAAGACGGCAGATTTACATGCATGTTTTGGGCTTTCAAAAAAGGTGAGTGATACTCTTCACGTACATATCGCACTGAAAAATATACTAACGTTCAAATACAGTTTTTGTACAATTAGTATACCACGAGATCAAAATCGCTAGTAACGACCGATACATTACACCGCAGCACAAACTATATGCATGCTAAATTTTATTTAAATCGATTTCGCCTATTCGACGTGCAACTAAGAAAAACTTTCGCTAATATTCTTCTTATTTTTCTGATACCTCTATTTTTCTGTTCAAAATAACTTTAGTATTTTTGTACTAATATTTATCTCACTTTTTCTTGAATATATGATCAAATTATTGATGGCTTAAAACTAAATAGTATTCTAGAATTTTGAATGTACTCTTCATAAAACTCAGTCAGCTTTTGAAGTACAGGCTCCAAGATCAATCATTTTTGGAAGTGACTTGAGATCTTATAACTTTGTTATCTACTTTGCCCTTCATTTACTGTTTCTTCCAAAAAAAATATTGAAAATATTTCCCTTTTCATGTTCAGACATTATAATCCAAATCCTATATTTTGTAAGAAATCAAAACAAATATTTAGTTTTGACTCCTCACAAAAACTAGAAATTGAATTTAAACTTCTCTTATTAATCACCTTTTCATTTTCACCTGTATCCTGAATATTGCTCCCCTATTATTTATATTAATAATATCTTAGTGTTATCTGCAAGCATACTTATTACTATTTCTTTGCGATCTTTAATGAAATGTTATTCAGTCGACGATCGACGTTATCATCATATATAAAAGCTCAAACGATTTGTGATTTAGGAGTTATGAAAAAATGTACTTTCTACACACACACACAAACACACACACACACACACATACATATATATATATATATATATATATATATATATTCACATATATATATATACATATTTACATATATATATATATATATATATATATATATATATATATATATGTGTGTGTGTGTGTGTATATATAGTAGGTTTCATTGCAACCTCCTCATTCAGAATTAATTTGATACTCATTTTTAACGTTAAAAAATCTAATAATACCTCATTTATCAATTCGTCCCTTGCTTGGTGCCTAGGATGGAACGTTACACGCACACATACTCCACACGGGTAGAAAAGCTACTAATGCAAACTTTGACGTCACATAAATAACAAAGCTGCTCACTACAATTCTTGATTGGCACCCACACTGACTAAAGTAATCACCGTCGAGAATTCAAATATAATGCACTTATTACAGATGTTAATCAGGACGATAGACTGGAAATATTACAGGTAGTCTTCAATATTATTGACAAGAACAAATAACTTCTTTGCATTTCTCAAAAATTTAGGTAAAAGGCTTTTAAATGCGCATGGCTATGTTTTCAAATATTCAAAGTATTTGAAAAAAAACTAAGAAAACTTAGTTTTTTTAGAGGAAATAAGGCTAACAATCGAATCGATCGAATCGTCCCTACCGAATCAAAGTAACCAAATCTATAATATAAAGAAGCTTAAACTAACGGTTCTAAAATATAATTTGAGCGGAAAAATAATTCTAGCTTCATCTTTCTTGCACCAAATATTCTATTTATAATTAATTATTAGTGTCTAAATGAATTCATGGAATTAGAAATCCGCCTCACAGCATCCCAGGGTATTTTGAAACTTCATCCATTAACATCAAACGTAAGCATTAATAAACAAACACCAAAATATCTCCAGTAAACAATAACCCGACAAAACTTTTAGCTGAAAAATTACAAGTTAGAAAGAAAAAATTAAACTATACGCTTAAACATGAACTTTATGAATTATCCAAAAGTAAATGAACAAGTTATTTTCCCTTTCACAAAAAAGAAAAACAGCAACCTTGTAAAGATTATCGAGCTCTGAATAACAAGGCAGTACTAAACAAATATCGTATTACTTTTTTCAGACTGTAATCATCTTGCTCATAATATGAAAATTTTGTTTTCCGTAGATTTAATAAAATCCCAATGGAAATTGCCGTAACTTTGATGTAACACTTCAATAAATAGATTGCATCCATTTATAATGCTTGGATTGCGTCTATCTACCGATTTTCATCTCATTTGGATTCTGTTTTACACTGCTTTTCTCTAGAAATTATCTATCCAAATGTTGAAAAAAACGAAGATTTATAAAAATTTAGCCTTTTCCCAATGCTGATTTCAGAAATCTCTTTGACTTGAAAGGTGCCCACATCACTATTTTGGCAAATAAGAAGTTCGTCATCTCATTTCAGAAATTTATTTTAATTTTTTATATAATTTTTTTATATGTATTAAATTATAAAAGAACCAAAATTATCTACTTATTGTCTCCGACGTGCACGCTGAATAAAATGTTGTCTTGTAATTTCTTTTTCTTGGTTTTAGATTGAAAATTTGGGAAAGTTCTACCTTAAGAGGACCTGCGTCTTTAATTCTTTTATCGCGTAAATAATTAGGTAGCCAGTGAAAGACGTGCAAAGAAGCATAGTCCATTCAAGTGAAAGCACTTTTTACACGTCACTTTGCTATAGCGAATCAAACAAAGTCAGGCAAGTTTCAATGGTGTTAGTTCAGATTAGTCAAACAGAATATTCCCACTTTTTCCTAAAAGTTTCATGCTTTTAGGAAAAAGTGGGGATATTGTGTAGTTTTTTCTATTGCAGAATGAGAGCAAAAGAGAAGCTTTATCAGATAACGCGATGATTGTAGGGGAAATTGTTTAAAAAAGCTTCTTATTTTTTTTAAATTTAAAGTTGGAAGTTGTTCTGGACTAAAATTATCGGCGATATCAAAATTTCCTTCCTGGGTATATCATAAAAGAGTAGACTAATTTATCGTTAAGTATTACATATTGCTTCGTCCCTTTTTGGACTAAATGGAATTTATGCAGCAAGCGTACTCTAATTTCTCTTCTTTAAATTTCCATAATTCATTAGTTCTTCACTCAGCAAAACTCAGTTGCTGTCCAAATAGTATAACAAACGCCGAACTCTTTACATAATTTGCAAGTGTTGTTCGAGAAGCCTCAATAATTAATAAATTCAAAATTGTTAAATGCCAAATTAATTATTAAGTTTCCAAAATTCAATAAAGTTCAGATTTTTAACTAAAATCCTTACCGCAGTTGGATAATGAATATAAAAGATACTGCATAACCTAAACTAACTTCAAGTAGTAACTTGAATACCTTCTTTTTTCTTCTGTTTCAAACAAATTCTGTAATAAATGTACATGATTTCTCTGACTGCCGTCTACGCTAACAATTCAATCCAATTAAATATTTATCCAATAGCTTTCACATTACTTATGATTAATTTTAATCATCCTACTAAACTATGTCGTTCTTTTACAATTGGATAACCTGTAACTTTGTCGGAAATTAAAAGCACGACAGCATCCTATATAAAAATTATGTTTAAATTATTCCAAACACTACCCAAATATTTATAAGTTTTTCCAAAAGAGATGAAATATGATATTGATGCCCTCTCATTTAGTTACTCGTTTCGAAAGAATTATTAACCCTACAGACCAATATTTAACAAATTATTCATGCCTTATAATTAAATTGCGATAAATTATGTAAAATCACATCGAGTTATTGCACTTGTTTTTTATAATTTCCGATACTATAAAAAAATTATTTCAATCAGTCATTTTAATTTATTGAATGAAAACGTTATCAATATATATTTATATCATATACATAAACAGCCTGCCAACATCAATCATGTAAGGACTCAAAGTTTACAGCAAAATTCTAAAACCGATGTCATACTTAAGCTCTTTGTGGTCGTTGTGTAAGTTTTCATTATAATTCCGAAATGTTTGTTCAATTACAATATTAGAAAGGAAGATATAATATGTTTAAAAAAAAAGTAATTCGTTATAAAGCTCACTTTAAAAATATTTACCCAAGTCATTAGTTTTAATTATTTTATATTGTAACCTGGATTAAAATTTAAAGATATGTAAAATTTTTACAAGAATAAATTAAACTGAAATTACTTAATATTTTCTAAAAAAAGGCAACATTTATTTGAAATATTATTTATTGAAAGTTTCCTCCTCCTCCTCAATGGAACCTAATTTATATATTTGTAAATTGATAAATTATTGCATTCCTTAATTTAATTTTAAAATCGTTTTAATATGTCACAACAAAATTTCTAAAAATATTAAATTATTTCAGTGCATACACTTTTTTTTTAATTCATGATAATAAGAAAGTAAATAGAATCAAGTACAAACTCGCATCGAAATAGCAAAAACATGCTAAATATGTCCAATTTTCCCCACCGACCGGTGCATTGATGTCAGACTCTAAGCATTGTAATAACAACGAAACGAGACACAAGATGTCTTTTATATAAATAGCTACGAACACAAATTTCCACGTTTCGCAACATTCAAGTTAAATTATTGTTTCATTAAAATTTTGCTCAAAAAGTTTATACCTACCTATATAGACTCTCCACCTACAGAGAAGGTAATTCTATCCTTATGAAATCTTAATAATGGTATAAGAAGAAACAATTTAAGTTGTAGGTACACGGCTTGAATCATTATTTATTTTAAAGCTTTATATTATAAACACGAGTGCCCCGAGCAAAACACATACATAAATACAGCTCATTTAGGCACAGGTGCGTTTCATGAGACACTCCGTTTACTTTAAGGTTAGCTTAGATTAGTTTGGGTAAGGTGCCTAGTTGTTATCTAAATTATTTTCACCTAAGCCACTCAGAAAGCCGCAGTAACTTACGTTTGAAATTTTGATTTAGTATCTACTGCTTTATATTTAAGTAGCGCATAGCGGAGTGTTCAATTTCTTGTTTATTCATACTTGTTAAGCTTATACAACCACGGCGTTTTATTTATCTAGCATCGGATAAGGATATAATTGTTGTGAAGATAAATCTTCTTAATTTAGTAATGGTTTGAAAGTATGCGTCCGTGTAATATTGAAAATATTTGATTGTGAAACTTTTGAAACATTGAATATGCTGTTTATGTGAAACAATATATGATTGAGTGTGCACTAAATAAATTAGTAGAAAATAAAAGAACCAGACTATGATATGACATTTTAGAATACATTTGGGGAATACCTATGTTTAATATATTTAGCGTTAATTTTGTAGAAATTCATTATTCACAATTAAATGAAACTACGTGATGTAGTATTATTTCAAAGATTAATTATTAATAAAAATATATTATTTATAAAAAATATTTTACCAAATAGATTATTAATAGAAAGATTAATTAATAAGATTAATCGCATTAGCAAATGATAATGAAAGATCTTTGCTAATAACCCACCTGAAGATGTAATACAACGAAACCTAGGTCGTGGTAAAGAACTTAAAGAAAGTAGAAATAATACTACATAATGATTTAGCTTGTAATTTAAGTAAGGATTAGTGTAGGCAGAAAGTAACGCGAGTAAACATTCTGTGAGCATAATTAATAGGCTCACCAATTGTTTTTCAAATATTCGTACCTTGTATTTTATCATATTGCTAGATACTTAAATTAACAATACATATCATTTAGGGTGTATATAGCGTTATAGTGGGGTAATAAGATGTTACTAACATAAAGCTGAAGTTCCAAGCTAAAAATTTAAAAATAATTTTGGTTTTCATCTCCTCTTTATGTATTGCAAAATTGCGGAAATCACAGAAAAACAAGAACAATAAAATAAGTTCGCACTAAAATAAAATAACAATTTTCATTAACTTATAAAGCAAATGTGTTTATAATAACTGTTTATTGTATCACATTATGGAAATTATGCACATGAGTAAATCCTTTGGAAAATCAAACGCTAATTTAGTTTACGCTTTGCTCTTCATTCAAATCATAGTTAATTTCAAAACAAACCGACCTATGTGTGCTAAAATAATAAAATAAATAAGGAACATAACGTTCATAATTTATTCTGAAACAACACGATTTGCCTACACATTTATTTAAAATTCCAGTTCAACCCTTCAAACCAGGCAACATAAATGTTATCTAGATTTTTATTAAAAACATAAGTACCCTGCTACAATATTCATACACAAAATACAGACATTTAAAAAAATTAAAATCACCTTGCGAGTGTTACAAAATGTTAGACATGTCGAAATATGGAGGCCTCGTGCTAGGACCCAGCGAATTAGGGCGCAAAATTACAAACAAACCCTACACATAAAGCCCCGTATAACAAATGGGTAATTAATTTCAGGGTTGCGCACCCACCTATGGCGGTAATTTAATAAACATTTTTCAATATGCGGTCCAAAATAACACGAATCCCCCATATTTTTACTGCCACATTATTAATCAGAATTACCTCAATGCTTTATATTCCACCCTTATTTCTCGTGTCTTTACAGAATGTTTAAATGAGGATATGTAACGGAGAGTACTCGAAGCATGGGCGCTAAGGTAGCATTGTCCCATTGACTACAAAATTATGGACCATATCTTCGTATTTTTACTTACGAATTTAAATAAATAAATTAACAGTTTAAAAAAAACTGAAAACACACGCTTTTATAAATACAACCAGAAAAAACAAAAAATAATTATCAAATCTATTTTCTGTTTTCTCCGAAAGGACTTTAGTGTAAGCCATATTTGTTATTGAGTATAATATTAGAATGTAAATACGTGGGGCGCTTTTTCCCAAAACCTAATTGAAATGTTAAGCATTTTCATTCACATAATAATAATTTTAGAAGCAAAATCATTTATTTTTGAGCAAATGCGCCCCACGCTTTTATACTCAAATATTATTGAATACATTTGGCGTTAATTTTGTAGAAATTCATTATTCACAATTGAATGGAACTACATGATGTAGTATTATTGAGTTTATGTAGTAGTAAGTAATACTAAATCACGTAGTTTCATTTAATTGTCTCAAATATTATATTCAATAACAAATATGGCTCACACTAAAGCCCTTACAGAGTAGAAAGAGCAATCAGATTCAATAATTATCTTTTTTACTTTTTAGTGCAATATATATAAAAACAGGTTATGACATGAATATGTCGTTAAATTTGCTACCATACGGGGGCAATCCAAAAAACCGAATGATAACAAAATCGGGGGACAGTTTCGAATCTATCCTCTACTTCAAAAATTATACCACTGCATAGCTAAAGGATCAACGAATTAATTACGATAAGCGAGTATAGTGACGCATCGCGCGCGGTGGAGGGGGGAAGCACCGTATCGTTTATTTTGCTGCGTATCGAGATTTGCAATTAGTATAACTTTTGATTCGGAAAAGCTACGATGTACGTTTAAGTTTTAATCATCAGCTGTCATTAAAATCTATCGATTGTATATAAAACATTAGTTCAAAGTAGTGACAGTGAATTTAATAAGGTGTTAGAATGAAAAAATATTATCAAAAATATATAATGTCGGCCTATGCGCGTCAAAAAGCCAAAACCAAATACAGAGATCGTATACGGCTGGAAAGGGCTTCTCAAAAACTATCGAATGGTAATAATAAAACACCATATGTGCCGGGAACGTAAAAGAATGAATGCGGTCAAGCGGATCAACGACGGTGCCAGTACATCTGCAGCTGGGGAAGTTGAAATTATGCAAGTGGATGATGAAATCGCTTCTCCATCGAAAACGGTCGTATAGACATACAGTCGTATAGGCATAGATTGTGTTCGATCGTCGATTATGAAGACACATTGGGCCGCAGCTAGTGCACGTTTCAATATAACCCGTTACATAGACATATTCACGTACAACACACGGCCGTGTCTATGACACAGCCAATCCCCATTTTTTTTTAGTTTTTTAAACTACTAATTTATTTTCACTTTTTTTAGTCTTATATTAAACGATAAAATATTTTTTGAATATGTTTTATATAATATTTAGAACCACTTTTACAAATATTATTAAAAACTTCTACAGAATTCAAATAAGCAGAGGAGCATATTTAATTAAGTTGAGGTGTCTCTTTTTGATTTTATGTCCGTGGGCAACTGAGCGCCCATGCTCCCTATCTCTGTCAATGCAAGAGTATAGCAAGGGGTCTTTCCGATAAGCTTGGAACAATCCAATTCTTCAATCTGACTTATAGTTCTATTTCTTTGAATTAGTTCGATGGTACCATGTCAATGTGTTGTCACTTCAATTTTTTTTTTATTGAAAGAACACCAGATGTGTTGTCGCCAGTTTCGTGCATTCCATTACATATTTAGTTAGTTATAGGTCGACCTAATAAAAAGTGTTAAAAAAAGGAACAAGTTGAATTCAAGCAAAAGAAAAATGCTAAATGCTAATGCGAAACGCCTAAACACCCAGTCAATGTGCTACAATTTGAAACTAAAATCAAATACATTATTTTTAGCTCTATGTCTAAGAATATCAACATATATACTATTATATATATATATATATATATATATATATATATATATATATGTATATATATATATATATACCTATATTTATTTATTTATTCACAGCTACTGTACCAGCTTTCTTGTTCATAGAATGAAATAAAAACGTGAGCTGTTTTTTTCGGAAACAATCTTTTCGGATCTAAAATTATTTTTTCGCATTCTAAAATTATTCAACTCTGCATTTTTCAACATTTTTCGTGTTTTCCTTAGGCGATCCAGTAACCTTTCACTAGTTAATTTAGAAGATGAAACTCTCCGATTGGCTTATGAACAACGGATGCATTGTCAGAAGAGTTTTATTTTTAAGTTCTCTTATATAGAAGGAAAAAATCTACCTATACATATGTATAATCAAAATGTGAAGAAACTGAGTCTGTACATTGAATATTTTAAGTAAAACTATCTACTGAAGATACGCTACTAAGCCTAAAAAATAAATTTTTAGAATTTTTATTTTTTTGTCTGTTTATCCGTTTGTCTTTGGTCTTCGTTGTTCACATTAATCTTCGCATCAGCTGAACCGACTTAAATGCGGTTTTCAATGATGTATTTGAATTAACTTCTGCTAACACTTAGACTGTTTCGTTTCAATCCATTCACAAATAGAAAAGCTCAATCTTTAATTTACGTTTATTGTGCACGCTAACATCAGAACCGGCGGAACAGATTTGGCTGCCATCTATTAGCGTTTTTACTAAACCTTGTTATCATAAATTTCTGAGAATTTTTTTTTTAAAACACAAAAATTTCCTAATAACGTTTCTTACTCCGACTTCTACACGAACGAGTCACGGGTGCGGCTAGTGGGTAAATTAATTCATTTCAATTTTACTGAGCAAAAATATATGGCTTACCATTATCGTTTCTTGCGAAATATAGTTTAAACTCAAAGATATAATAGAAAATCGTAATTACTCGATTCAATATACTTTCATTTTCTTCTCTACAATCGTCCTTCAATACTTAAATGTAGTTATCGCATTTTTTAATTTTTTATATATATTTCCAAAATATAATTTAACTTAACTGTATATTTGATCGTTTCACTCGTTCAAACGTTGGGATCGGATATGTTTATTACTATAAAAAGTAATAAGTTATCAGATATTAATTACAAATATTGAAGGTCTCCATATCATATTGTTATATAAATGGAGTTAAATTAGTATTGTGATACAATTAAAATGTATAATTAAAAAATATAAGTGTCCGATTTATTAATGAAAAGTAATCAAAGCTTAGTTAATTTTAAAATATTACATGAAAAGCACCACGAAGGTTGTGTTTATGCAAAAATCGTGATAATAAGAAAACTTCAATCCTTTTAATAATAGCCATGCGAATAAATTAATATTATCCTAGATCAGAATAAAGAATTAATAAAATAGAGATGGGTTAATCAAAAAAGTATACTGCCTAATAATAACCACTTGTGTAAGCTTGCGATTTCATATTTTACAAGCCATGATGGAACCTTTGGTTACGAGTATAAAAAGATTTTTCAAACCTTATTTTTCCATTTCATTGTTTTTCAAGCAATAAAAAAAACAGTTTAAAATGTAGTGAGCAATATTGAAAGAAAAAATTACAATTAAAGAAAAATGGTATTCACTGCCTCTTCATGGCACCGCACCAGCAGACGACACTTAATTTACCTGGAAAAATTGCAATAAAATTCTATCATCTACCGATCGGCAAGAAAATATTGTAAACTTTTTTCGGTACCATGTGTGACAACGGAAGTCAATTAAAGTTCGTAAAAGCGGCGCGCTCACTGTGAATATGAAAACGAAGTATCGCATCCGCAGAGTACATAATTCACTCGGCAAAAACAATTATGATTATTATCAACTAAGTCAATACGATACATAATTACTGCTATATTGTTTCGGTTCTCTCTGAAAATACAAGAGCAATATCGTCTGAGCAAATACAAGTTGACAGAGGTGGAACATGATAGTAATATATTAGTTAACGAATATAGTCTACGAAACGTAGCCGGCGGCATGTTCTCCTTCGACATTAATTGCTGTTAATAACACTGCAACTAAGTACTTTAATCCCCTTCGTGGGGTGGTTTTTAGGCTTAAATTCAATTCAGGGCAATATTGCCAATCTCGTTAGGTAAGTTGCTTAATTTCCCTTTAAGATTTTGAATAGAAGCCTAGACTTGCTTTACGAACTCGAGTCGATAGTATTATTTTGGAATCAGGTGTCTTCAATTATTGTTTCAGATGTTTGATTAATCGAAAGTGATTGATATTTTTATCGCGTACTGCGATAACGGAATACTTATCATCGTAATCTTCAATTAATTGTTATGGAGATAAATCTCAGTTTTGCAATTATATTTGTAATACATTTATAAAATAAATAAAGTATGTATCAGGAAAATTAAAGGAAAACGTAACTCAGTATTTCGATTAATCATTTTCCCGCTTTAGGTTTAGTACACTAGCCGTCGGATATTTACAAAATTAGCTGGCCGGTCGCTATTATATCCAACTAGAAATTATATTGATAAAATTTCTTCATTTGCTCTTCTATAATAGGTCCACTCGAGGAAATATTTCTTCAATTTTTCTGCAACCAAATCTAGATATTTCAGACGCTATAGAACTAATTATTTTTGAATCGACCGAATTTTTGATTCGTATGCACTATAATCACTAACGACAGAAAGGGGAGATAAATTTTTATCACGTAACTTATTAAGTAAGGTCTTTTATTTTTATTTTTAAAGGCATAACTTTTAACGAGTTTAATTAAATTATAATATTTTAGTGTTCCGTATCTCAAAAGGAAAAAAAGGGAAACCTTATAAGATCACTCATGTCACTGTCTGTCACAGCCGTTTTTCTCAGACTACTAACACTCAAAAATACTTATATGGACATTTTATGATCTTAAATTAAGTACATTTTTTTTATTACTACGTATAGTGTGGAGCAACATTGGAAAAGGCTTAAGGATCTTAAAAATATCGTTTTTCATAATTTTAGTTAGTATATCTTCAGACATACAAGAAAATATGAATATATATATATATATATATATATATATATATATATATATATATATAATATATATTTGCTTTCATAGGTTTTATTATATTTAACAATCATAAATTTTACATTTCTCTTATAAGACTTATTTAAGTAAAAACTAAGTATATTGGGAAATAAAATCTGATTTCCCAAGTATGCAACTGATTCTATTTATGGCGCAAAGTGTAATTGACCAGCAGTAAGATTCGCATTTTCAAGAAATATTTATAATATTTAGCATTTAGAAAAATATTCTAATAATAATAAGGTATGTAAAATAATATTATTCTTGAGCAGAATACGCATGACGATGAAGCAATTAAATTGAAATGGGTTAATTTAGGAATTGTTCTCCATGATAATAAACGTTTATTTAAAAAAAAAACTAAGGCGCTTGTCAAATATTAATAACGTTTTGTCTGATAGTTAATGTGTATTGCGAATCCAATAAAATAAATTAAATGATATTATACTAAATTAAAATTAATTCTGACATATGCAAAGTTCAACAAATAATTTCCAAGTATACGACATATAATTAATTAAAAGACATAGATACAAATTTACCACTTTAATTATATGGGATAGTAATATCTCAACACTATGTTTTATTCATTACCTGCCTCCGAAAATCATTCCATTACGTCTCACCGTTGGCCATTGAATAAATGTTGATATTTAATTTTAAGTCTTGTCTGGTTTGTATCCCACTTGTGTAATGATTCTTATTGATTGACTTATATCGTCCAAATTGAACAGAATTTTAAGAGTTAAACGAAATTTTTAAAAATGTAAAGTTCTAATTCATATATATATATATATATATATATATATATGTACGATATCCAGACATTTTCATTAAAATTTCTTTATCTTTTTCCTTTTAAAATATGCTGCCGTGACTTGAAATTTACGTTTAAATTTTATGACATAAAAATAATTTCTATTAGTATTATTTTCAACATTAATTTCCTCAATATATTCAGAGATTTATATTCTTGCCGAAGTATGGAAAGATAAAATTATAAAAATAAAATAGAGTGAAGCGTGAAATACAATATTATACAAACAATTATTTTCAATTGGAGACTTACAATGAAAATATTTCTCTTGTGGCCAGTTTTGAGTGCAGTCAAGATAAAAACCAAGTTTATTCAATTAAAATATTATAATGACGTTGACTAATGTAAATGTGAACCTGGGACTTAAAAGATGTGTCAAAAAAGATGTGTCAAAGCCGAATACATAAATATACAATGAGAAAACCTAAAGAATTTTTTCATTTTACTGTTTACGTAAAAAAGATTTTTTTAAATATCTGTCAACATGTGGTATTAGACGTGGGCTCCCGCGATCCTTTGGATTAGCATCATGTTCGCGCTTGTAAAATAACTTTATGTACGAATATTCCAAAACATTTCCCCTACTTTGTTCTTTATATGCTCTTATTGTTCATTTCATAGAGGATACGTCCCCATAAATTAATTCTAATTCCCTTTATTATTTTTCACACCACTGCCATTGCCGTTGACTAAAAAAATGATAGTGTGCTAATAACTATGATTTAAGATCTTATATGCACATTAGAGTTAAAATAATTTATAAATCATTTATTGCAAGAAATATATTTCTTTACCTGTGTCATCGTCTTCCACTGACGTTGCAAAAGGTTGCGAAAAGAGCAAACCTTCAAGAAGTAATGCGATACGACGTCGATATGCGTGTGCAGTGCGGTGCTATGTCACCGCTATTTATTCAGCCAGGATGAGGAAGTAGCTGGCATGTATTTACGTAAGTACATATTTATTAACATTTCTAATTTCAACAGCCTTAATGTTGATAACAATTTTCTTTTGCCGGTTAAAATATTTAGAACAATATGTATAAATTCAGGAAATGTGAAAAGGAGTCTTGATAGTACACTTGATTTGATTTTTTTTTCTGTTCTGCATTATGTCCCCATGAATCAACATTAAATACCTGCTATGTAACATGTCCAATGCCATATCACGGAAAAAAGGCTCTAGTGATATAATGGATTATAATCGTCTTTCGACAGCTTCATTTTTACGGTTCTCTTTTATCTTTCACAAAAGTATAAAAAAAGTATTCAGAATTAACTGATTATTTAAGGTTTTCGCATAAATACAAATAATCAGAGCACTTACTTCAATTTTTTCTTTAATTATTTCCGAAGTTAATCTATTAGTAAGAAAAACATACGATACAAACAAGGGGTGATATTAATTACAATATTATCTGCTTAAGTTATGTAAATTAATGACTGTTAATGTTACTCTAATTTTTAATTAAATTTGGTTATCTCGTTCGATTGTCATTTAGTAGTTTAATGGTTTATTCATGTCGATGCATTGTTCGATGTCGATTCAGTAGTTTAATGGTTTTGTAATTTAAAATTAAATTAGTTTTTTCCATTATTTTGATATTTGAGGTTTTATAAAGTTTAATATTTTACTAAATTATATTGTAAGAATAATTTATGTTGTTAATAAACCGTTGTACCATACGTGTGTATATGTGTGTATTTTACTTCCAATTGTATATTCATAACCTGATAAATTTAACATTGAGAAAAGAAATAAAAATGCAAAATGAATCACCTAATCATTATAATTATTAAACACATTATTTAATTGACTTCAAGTTCCACAAAAAAACGAAGCGAATAACCCGATCTTTTCCCCGAGCCAGGTCACTTTGAAAAGAAAAGAAAATTAAAGTCCTTTTAAATATTGTATCGCGTAGACTGATCGTTTAATTTGCACGATAAGTTAAACATTTCATTTAGTCATTAAAATGGAAAAGCTATTTTTTCCCCGCATACACCTTTATAAAGAAGTTAAATGTTTAAAATTGCCTTTATTTAGCCGATACGCGGTAATTACGAGAAAACTCGGAAAGTTCTTTGAAATTGACTTTTAATTTGGAGATCGGCGCGTCCCAATTATAACATTTTTGAAGCGTTTTTCACTCTAGCATGATAAACTCTTCAAAGTAATGAAAATTATATTTTTTATTCCCATTTTATAAAAATAAATGGTGATTTTTTAGACAGCACGGCACTATACCACGATGAAAGTCTACAAAATTGCACAAAAAATTATAATCACAAGTAAATATATATAAAGTTCCTTTACATGAAATTATAACATGAAAAATAAAATTTAAATATTGATTTTATTTGGCGTCATTTTAAAGATAATTTGATATAGACCCATGCGAAAAAAATCTGTATTATATGTTGTACTTAACCTAAAGTGTTAAAGGTATCTGAAAATAATAGAAAGTATCATTTTAAAAATAAAGTTTTATCAAAATGTCACGAGTGATTTTAGCTATGAAAAAGGTTTTGAAGATGATTTCAATCTCGTTTTGGTATTTGGCGAATGTTTAATAAAACTTCCTAACATGGGATCTCTACAAATATATCAAAATGATTATGCGGCCATACCAAGATGCAGCATTCAGTGTGCTCTGAATATTTCAACATAGAAAGCGCTAGAAGAAGAACGCATCTGCGTGCCATACTTGTTTATACCTACGATAAAGAATTTCATAGGGAATCACAAATAACAGTTTCTATGAAACGAAGTGGATTTTAATTATGAGTGTGTGTGATATGCCGATTAGTACTAAAAATTTAGCAAGAAATTAGTCAGTTGAATATTAAACGGTCGCTATTATTTATACCGTGGAATGAAATCCATAACATATTTTACATTTTGGATTAAATGCGTCAAAAATATGGATTACATACTTCTTCTGGGGTCTCCTAAATATCTTCACATACTTTATATATGATAATACTCGGTCAGTCTAGGAAATAACTGGACTCTACTTATATTGTTAGTCTAGGTCGCCTTTCGCCTTTTCTGGCCTTTTCTAGATTTTACTGAAGAACGACTTATTCTCATATTCAAATACCTTAGGCAAATCACACTCGTATCTTGCCAGAAACTCTTTCAATTCCTTTAAACTTTACTTTTTTCGGTTTTGATAATTAAATATGTAAATTTGTACTAAATTATAAATTCTACCATTATTGAAGCATGCTTGGTAATAAATATATTTAATGTAAATTCTTAGTATGCCAATGGTAGTATAAAATAAAATATGCTTTGTACTCCTTTTTAATGGTAATGGAAATAGCAGATAGGCCGTATTATATTATATTGTTATAAGGTATATTGACGATATGCGCTATCACGTCCAATATTATTTAATCAATATTGAATGATTTAATTTCTCAGTTTTCGCTGGAATTTGTTTTATATTCTTCATTTCAATTTATCAATGCAGGTTTCCGGTTTTTTACTCGCTCATATGACGAGTATAACCAAAGATCTATAGATATTGAACAATAGGATTTACTAATACAAGTAATAGAAAAATATGAAACCGTGAGCATCATAATGAAATAAATTACTAAGTCGCATTATAACCACTTTTATTCAGTTCTTAAGTGCGTTTTATTTAAATAACATTTAAACCACACCTATCCTAAATTATAAAGCCATTTTCGTATATATAAAATCGATTTATTATATATAATAAATAATATAAAACCAGCCATTTTATGAAACATTAATTGATCCATGTAGAAAAGGTATAATTCGAAGCGCGAAGACATCTTTTGTCAAAATCTGATTGAGGGAAATATTATAAAATTAAAGGCAATTTACGGTATTATGTACAGCAATCTATAAACCAAACATTCGAAAGTTTCTTCTGGATTTTTTATTCAGCTTTTCATTAAAGTTTATGATATAGAACTATAAACCAAATATTTTTCGTGACTCTTAAAGAGCTTGTGATTTTAATATATTTGTAAATATCGAATATTATTTATATGGTATTGTATCGTCTATAAAAAATTAATTCAGGTTTTATGGCTAAATACTCTTCATATTATATATTTATATATATATATATATATATATATATATATATATATATATATATATGGATATATATATATATACATGTATTTTTTTTTAATTTACACACATTTTGATCATGTCTTAAACCTTGTATATAATAGTTTTATAATTTAAATACTTATCGGCATGACTAATGAACAATATTTAACAATTTATATGGAAAAAGCACCCTTACAAATATATATGTACGTCTTACTAAAGTTAACATGGTTAATTATTACTTTAAAATGACAATTTTTCCGAGTTAATTTTTGATTTTAATAAAGATACAAAAATAAAATGGCAAAAATAGTATGACGTTAAAAAGCTGTTATGACGTTTAGATTCATATTTTTTTCTGTTTCCATTCAAATAAAAATTTTACAATGTAATTATAAAAACAATTAAAAATTACACAATTAATTTTTTTCTCATTTTCTGACTGCATTCATTTTATGACTCGCATTTTTTTTATTTATTCACAATAAAACTTATTTTAAACACAATAAAGTGTTATTGACGAGTCCAATAATGCCACAAGTTTGGTACACATAGACAAAAATACATTTAGGTCCGGGGTTTGTAGAGTTTTTAATTAACTATGATAACGATATTTTAGAGCAAATAATACAATAATGGTTACTACTATAGACAGTGTATATGATAAAGTGCCGTTATCAAAACAAACACAATTTCTCTTATATAAAATACTTAACTGTTGATCTGTTTATAAGGTTATACAGTATATATTCAATCAAAAATGTAAATTTTTCACAAAATGCAAATATAATCAACATTAAAAAAGAATTCGTAATTTGATTTTATAGGATTCAGATTTGTACAGTTCGCACTTATTTTTTCAAAGTTCAGTCACTGCTTCCGCTTTGAAAATTAAAATATTAATCTTTTATTAAAAGGAAATTCAACAAAGAAAACCGTTAATACGTGTGGAAGAAATCGAGCTGAGATAAGTATTTATTTACATCCGTGTCCGAAGCTCTGGGCCGTGGATTCGTTAAATCTTAAAAGCTTTTTTTCTCTTAAAATAGAAATATCATCTTTCGGCGTTGGAAAATTATTTCTCATTCAGAAATCGCAACTTCGTTTCTCATTTTCATGTATTATGATTTTTTCCATTTTTTTTACTATTTTGTTATATTTATTACGCTGTGTTGAGATAATTTAAAATAAAATTTTCTAATAGACTTTTTTGTGAAATTTGAAATGTAATCAGCATGAAATAAAAATCCTACAGATTCTTGCTGATTTCGCAACGTATTAGAAAATAAAATCGTTTGAAAAACTACAAAAATTTATACATACCTAACTATGTACTTGAAAAAAAATCAGCTCAACAGTTAATACACTTTTTTCAATTCCGTTTAAAATACTTATCGTTCTTTTTTTCTATACACTCTTAAAACGGTAATGGCCAAAAACTTAAACCACGTTTAAAAATCGTTCCGAAACTCATGCTTCCCATCTCGGAAGAGAAGAGCCAGTGTCACATTTAAAAAAACGCCGCATTTCTACGAGGGCAGAACGAAAACAATTTTACGAGGAAAGTGAAGTTTTCGCGCGGGAACGACGCGGCGGCGGCGGTGGCGACGCGTGCGCGTGTGCCGGCGTTGCACGATAGACTACGAGCGGCGCGATCGCAGCGGGCGCGCTCGGTGAAGTGGCGACGCGCCTCGACGCCGAGCGCGCCGCCAACTACGAACGGCGCCTGCGCAGTCGCGCGCCAGCCGGAAAAACATGCCTTCTGCCGCTGCGAGTAGTTCAGCTCGGATGGCGCGTTAGTTTTGCACATATTCCATGTCACTGCGAATGACCCGGATCGGTGTCGCAGCCAATTGTAACTTGTTAACACTTCCACTACAGTTTGAAGATTGCATTTCGCGCACGTCGAAAAATTTACAACCCCTTCAAACTACCGCTACCAAAATGTTACGATTTGTTTTATTCGGTTATTAAAACATTAACTTTAAAATTATCATTAATTTTAAGACTATAATTACAAGTAACCTTGGAAGATATTGGAAATTAATACTTGCCATACGATCCTTCCCAATAAAATAAAGATTATACCTAATAAAGGTATTTAGAATGAATCACATTCAGTTTTTTTTTAGAAATATATCAAACAACTTGAAGTGATTGATTATTTGACGTAATCGACTGAAAATCATGTTTTCTTTTTTAATGTTCACTGAACTACTACACTATCTATTGTAAATAATATAATGTATGCATATACGACCTTTTTGACCCTTTCGTCCGATTAGAAAATTATTCCCCTTAATTGTTATGACATTTATACATATAATAAAATTGTAACATATTTTAAAAAGAGCGATTGATTTAGCGTATATAATGTAACATATTTTCGTGTATATAATGTCACATATTTTAAAAAGAGCGATTGATTTAGCTTATATAATGTAACATATTTTCGTGTATATAATGTCACATATTTTAAAAAGAGCGATTGATTTAGCTTATATAATGTAACATATTTTCGTGTATATATTGTAACATATTTTAAAAAGAGCGATTGATTTAGTTTATGTAATGATAACAAAAATCTGAAAACCTTTTTTTAATTTATGTCCGTCTTTCATTTTGTGCGTCAATCACGCAAAATGTACTAGACGGATTGTAATGAAATTTGGTATGAAACTGAATTGAATTTCACGCGACCGAAACCATGGAGCATAGCTAGTTAATAACAATGGATTGAGAAATAGATACATAGCCAGCCCTGAATTGCAGTTTACGTTACCTTTCGTAAAATCGTAGATATTCCCAAAGATCAAACCATCATAATCTATGGTCAATTATATGTACAATAGTTTTTGATTATTAAGCGACGTTGGTTATAGGCCATTCAGTATTTACATCAAAGCTAACGCCCGCCTTATACGACATACGTATCAACATAAAAAGTGTTGATGGTCTTTTACACATTTTTTTACCTTCAAGGTGATAATAAAATATTGCATTATGTCACTCGGGGGATTCATATTTACGGAAACAGGGGAGTTGTTATTCTTTGGTAATATTAATTTCCTAGTTTATAACTTTTTTATTAATCCATTTTGGAAACATTACGAGAGTATTATTTTTGCCTGTGTAGACTAATGTAAATTCGGGTTCTTAGTTCGATATAATTGTGAATATTATTTGTGACTGGAAAAAAATTGACACGTGTTTCTCAGTTCAACAGTAATGAAATGATAAATTTTATTTTAAAACGAAACGATTAAAACTTTACTTCGATTCGAGAATGAACACAGGAGGCATAAATTTTATCATCCCAAATTAGACAGCAAGTCAAGTTAACCTCGTTAATTCGTTAATGAAGGCGAAGGATTAGTGAAGGCTTACATTAATTTAACGGCATTCCTCATAAATATCGCACATTAAGTAATGACTTTGTAAAAATTAAGCTTATTTATCCTCATAGCCATTGGCTTAATGTTATAATCATTATTACTATATTTAACAGAAATATACCAAAATTATTATTTAAAAAAAACCAAGCTCATCCCATAATATAAAACAAAAAAAAATAAGTAAAGGTGATGGAGATGCATTATCATTATACATGACTGTAACCGTAGGTGCGTACAATTTTCCCTTTCTTGGTTCCCGTGAGAGAGTATTTAAAAAAAAAATTCCCGCTAGAAAGTATTTTTTGACACTCAAATTATTCCTAAATTCAAACCTCACCCTAAGGCGCAAGTGATTTATAAACATTCGACAACATAGTACCGCCATTGAAAAGTGCCTTCTTACGAAACGCATGACTCCGAAATGTCTACCGTTAGAAAATATTAATTTTTAGTAACACATAAATTATTTATCGCTCAAAAGATTTCTACTAGATGAGAAATCCAAGCCTGAGATATTTCCATTCACAAAATGGTTCACAGTCAACTCAAATCTCACCCTAAAGTGCAAATGATTTATACGTATTCAAGAACATGATGTTGTTGAAAAGTGCCTTATTACGAAACGCACAACTCCGCACGCTAGGCATCCAGGTAGCGCGGATAACATATTAAGAGAACGCACTCGTATTCTTGATGGCCGTATTGTAATTAATGAAGGAGCCGACGCTCGCTAACCGTCTGTCTGGGTTAGATTTGGATGTAGATTTATTTATCGTGAGCTGAGCTCCGTTACTTAATTACAACTAACAGGGCGAAAACTTAAAATTAACACAACTCTTTTGCTGGTCGTGATCGAATTGAGAACGAGGTATTTGGACGCACGACCTTTTCGCACGGACCAATGGTGCTTTGGTTAAAATAATCAAGATTAGCGTAAACTTTGTCCATTCTTATTCATCAATTATAGTTCTTCGATGACATTTTGCACGAAGAGTGGATCGGTAACTACATGATTTTACTGAATTTTGTGACATTACTTTTATAATACTTCTATCAACGCGGATAAAATTCCTTAGATCTGTCATTCACCGATTATGAAACCGCTAGCCGTATCGCCAATGCCTTATCGCTGTGATGTTTGATTATTTTATGAATACGATTGACTTGTGTACGTATGACTAATATCATCATATGAATGATGACATTAAGCAACTAAGCTTTCTGCGAGATAAAGTTTATATGAGCGTGGAATTATTAAACTCTTTCCATGTTAATTACTGTTAAGATTATGACTTGTATTTCAGAAGCGAAACTGGGATAGCAATCACGTTATGGAAAAGGTTTATTATCGAATATTGTTTTATTACCGAATATGTAGAGTACAGTTAAGAAAAAGAAAAATTTATTTTCCCTTTAAGATTATTTATTTTAAGATGGTAAATTCAAATTACAGCTAATTGGTCAACGTTAAAAACGATTGAAATATAATTTATTCTTGTTTCTCAGCAAAATAAGACATGTTGAATAGATGATTGTTACTTCTACAAAAACAACTTATTTTATAGTCCTCATTCATTTCAAATAATATTACCTAGATGCTTTCAAGGAAATAAAACTAAATTTATGATGATTTACATTTCATTTTTAGGGCTCCGTCCCTCAATAAAAAAACGGAACTCTTATAAGATCATTCGTGTCTATCTGCCATAATCGTTTTAAAAAATGTAGAAACTGGAAATGTAGCATAGTAACCAAATTTATTAATATTCAAGAATGTGTACACAGAAATTTTAAGTGAGGGGAGGGGGCATATTAATTACGTCAAAATAAGAGGATGTAATAAAAGCCTTAAAGTTTTTTCTTATTCCCCAAACTATTCAATACATAAAATTATGACAAAAAAAGATTTTTGACCGTTCACACAAAGATTGTAGAAAACGTATTATTTTTTTCAAATATTCATCATATTGTCCCTACTATATACTTCATAGGTGTAAACCTATGAAGTATATATATATATATATATATATATATATATATATATATATATATATATATATATATATATATATATATATATATATATGTATATATATATATATATATATAATAGGCACAATATTTACGTTGTGAAAAATTAATATTTGTAATTAGTAGAATCTAAATACTGTGTACTCTTAAATATTTATAAGCGCCTAAATGGAAATGTAACCCACGTAATGCAAGTTCTACTCTTACTTGACGGTTATTTTTTTTTATTTCCAACCGTGCCCATATCTTAATCCACTCTGTCAGAAAAAGTGCATTTTAATTATCTGCAAATTTACTTAAATTTTTAATCAATTTACTTTACTTTTGTTAAAATTTTCTATTCTTATGTATTTTATTTGAAAACAACAAATTTTACTTTAAAATAATTTTCAAAGCGCACAAACGGCACATTAAATTGTTTCGGCAACCTAAATAAAACCGACTGAAGTAATAGTGAACGTTAATTAAATAAGTGAAAAGTCGAAAATAATGCCAGAAATAATTTTCCCAGCATGTTACAAAAAGTTTCTAAAGAATTCAAAAGAGAGAAATATAAATAAATTTAAAAAGGGCTTGGAGTTCTATAACATCTAACAAGAATACTTCGTGATTATCTCTGCTGTAATAATATTTATTCAGTTTAGTACGCTTCAGATCCATTTCTCACAGGGTCTTCCACACTTCTTTTCCCATCTTCCAGATTTACCTTTACTTTAGTCATATGATCATCAATTTGTCTACTGTGCTGTCGCCTGTGAAAAAGAAGGTTTTATCAGCTCTCTTCTGATCCGATCAGCTCTTATGTTTTCGTCAGCCCAGCAAAGCCTGAATCTTCATCTACATTACATGTAACATTTGTTCATCCGTATTTCTCACTGGTCAACATTCAAATCCATACAGTGACGCTACTCTTAAAGCACGTTTGTATACTTTACCATTTAACTTAATTGGCATTTGCGGTGCACAGTGAATGCCAA
Organism: Druceiella hillmani; assembly: GCA_039881145.1. Lineage (NCBI taxonomy): Eukaryota > Metazoa > Arthropoda > Insecta > Lepidoptera > Hepialidae > Druceiella > Druceiella hillmani. Next base: position 35,102,612 of record JAYKKI010000011.1, read on the forward strand.
AAAAGACAGCTATTTAAACCAAAACAATTGTGATTATATAGTTTATATATTTCTTCTATTTTGTGCTTCTATAGAGGTATTTAAATTGTAAATGGTGTGTACAATAAATTGTAAATGGTGTTACGTTATTGATAGGTATCCCAGATAAGTTGCAGTTCATATGTTCAGTTTTTATCTCTATTGATTTGTAGACCTATGTGCTCCGCTGAAAATTTCCATGTGTATATGCTATTGACGCTCACGTACTATAATTCGTGCCCCAATTTCCACTTCAAAGTATTTACTAGGACCAGTGGCAGCAACTATGCATGTTTTATATTTTTTTTTAAATGTTGCACAAGGACTATACAACACTCCTTGATGTGGCTGTCATAAGTCGGATAAATACCTCAAATACATTTTTGACGTTATACAAGCAATTTCATTCCATCATCTTTGCACTAAGATAGAAAACGACCAAGAAATATTTAGGCAACATATAAATACAGCGATCATTGAAACCTTCTTCCAATGTCGAGAGACTTCCGTTTCTTCTTTATGACCGTGTTTTTTTTAAGACTTATTATTTTTTAAATATTGTGAACACCCTAACTTACCCATATTTTGTATTGTGACCATATTTTGTATTGTGAAAAAACTTGGGTTAAAAATTTTAGAAATGATTTGGAAACTCGTTATATAGAATATTTCCTGAATGCCAGTAGAGTTAAGGTTCCATAATATGATAAAGAATCCATAATCCGAAAAAACTAGGATATATATTGTAGTAACTTAAATAGACAACATTAACTGCAATTAAACATTTTTAAACAAGTCATAATAATCCAGTTTCTTTCCTAAACCTGAATTCCCGCAGTTTGTTTGGTAATTTTATTCATTGTTATTTTTTAGTATTACTATCGATACTATGTTTATACTATCGGTAATCTAATTTTATTTTTAAAAATAAATCCACTTACCGTAGTTTATACATGCTGTATACAATCATTAGAATTTTCTTCTTGCCTATTGCTAGAAAAGCCATTTGTACGTAAATGTAAATAAATTACAGTAACAGTAAATAAAATATGTTTAAAAAAGTAAAAATCAATTTTTGTTTAACTTATTTGAACTGTACGGAAGTATTCAAATAAGATTACCTCATTAACTTCTACAAATACATAAATTTATCCACAATTAAATGAAACTACGTGATGTAGTATTATTTCCACTTTCTTTAAGTTCTTTACTACGACCTAGGTTTCGTTGTATTACAACATCTTAAGTTTTTCCTTAATATTCCAAAACGAGTATTCAATTTCAATCTAAACTTACAAAAGTCTGTCGCTTGATCAAACTCGTGATTGCTAATATCTGATCTACATATCGAGTACCCCAACATGGACCAATGCAAAGGGACAGACTAATAAAGTTTTTTATTCCGTATCAAGGAATTTTTTACTCTATATTAATTTGAACTTGCCCCAATTTATAATTTTTTTTTATATTTGTACAAATTTTAGGTCGGCCATCCGGTATTTGCTCGGAAAACAAAGTTCGGTCGCCGAATGAAAATTGCGTCCAACTTCCAATTTTTTTTCCCATATTTGAGTTTTGAATTAATTGAGACGATAATTTTAGATTCGAAATTCAGATAACATTCGTTGAATTTAGTTAAATATTCTTTGCCGGCCTTAGATTGACTTTAACGAATGGCTGTGTCCTATATTGAATTTTTATATATAACGATTTAACTTACACATTTCGTTGAAGACGACTTTGGGAAACTTATCAAATATTCCCTTTTATAAAATCAAATTGTGGTTTAGACGGACATCGTTTGATTATCAATATTTTCATAAAAACTACTTATATGTAAGCGATTGGCAAACATTTAATGTGGGTATGGAAAATATTAAAGAAACCAAGGAAAAAATATTTTCAATACAACATTTGACTTCAACGACGGCAACGAATTTCAATATATCTTTTGTAGCTATCTAAAATTGTTAAGGAAGTGAGGGCCCAATTAACTCAAGATATTTTCCTGGAAGAAGAGAGGAAAAAGCGGCATTCAATTGCAGTAATGCTTTGCGAAATGAGAGGAACTCCTTCTAATTGGAATTAAAAATGAATAAGCTGTAATATCGAAATATTGGCGGTAGTAATAACCTTTTTTCTAATCAACGAACTAAAAAGGAATTGAAGTAAATTATGAAAACAACGTAAACGGTTTTAAAACGAGATTACCGATTTTCCTTGAAATGTACTTTTTCTCGTTGAACTCAATTTATGGAGGTAACATGGTGGTAGAGGTGGCTTAGTGTAATTTATGTCAAGTGACTTCATGAAATTATCGAAAACCCAGAATTAAATGTAGTTTATTCAATTGAAACATTACGACCGCTACGTTTAAAAAGTTAATGGTAATACGATTGAACATTGTCTCATGTGGAGGAGTGTATGATACTATTTCACAAAGTTCATAAAAGTGATGATGTATGTTACATGTTTCAATTTTAAACAATACTGGTGGAATTATATTTAATTATGCAATATTAATCCACATATCAGGCATTATGTAATAAAAATCTAAATTCAGGAAATAGACAACAATCGATCAGGTTAAGTAAACAAATGCAAAATAAGTGTATATACTTTTTAATTCTCGTATTATTAATGTTCATAATCGACTTGATAGATAAAAATAATTTGAATTGTTTTATTAATGTTCAATTCTGGATATCGAATATTTTATGCAAAAAATCTATAAATAGTGTATATAAATATATCCCGAAGAAAAAATAAAGAAAAATAATGAATTAAACATTAAATTAAATTATGGATATTAATTACAAAAAAAAAAATAGTATATACGTTATCATTTACAGACTAGATTTTGAAAGTTACATATATTTCTTATTTTATTATAGAAAAAAGTGAACTAACAAATTAAATAAATTTTTATTTGTTTAAATCTTCATTTCTTTCCGAAATGTCTATGAAAATCTTTATAAATTAGTATAAACGTCATAAAATAACAGTAAAACTAGTAATTCACTTCAAAGAATTTCCACTAAATTTGTTTTAAATACAAATGATACTTAGAGAAAAAGTGCAAGATTTTTTTTAATATTTATTATCTAGAATTTTTATAGCAAAACTTTGGAATCTATTTAAATTATTTAATAGAACATTTAGTTAATTATTATATAATTAAGAAACAAAAATAAGGAAGTTAAAATCAAACAATGAGTGCTTACAGCTGATATAATTAATGGAAATTTTACGGAAGTGTTGACGGTTAATGGAAAATTAAAGACAACTAATAAAGGCTAGAAATAAAAAAGTGCGCTTGGATTGGAATAAGATCGTTATATCTGCGAAAAAAGTTTTCGCTCCACTGCAATTAAAAACCTCGATCAAATCAACGCGCTCTTCATCATGGTATATCCTAAATGATATATAAGTAATTGGTATAAAATCCTATAGTTTTTAACTATATATTTTTATTAGTGACTTGAGAAATCTTTAAAGTAAAATACTTTCCAGTTATCGTTTTCTCACTAGATTCGTTAAATTGTATACACAATTTAAGTCATTATTTGACAAATGTCATCAATTTAATTTTGATAAACTAAAATTCAATTCACCTCGTTCCCTAGTTGTTATATTTGTATTTTAATAATAACTTTGTGAATATAATTTTGACTCGTTTAAATTTATTGAAGTTCTTCAAATCTCTAAACGTAAAAGCAGTTCCATGTACCAATATCAAACGTCTAAAAGACCAATGCTGGGTCGCAAGAGGACTTCGCTGGCGATTTTCAACAATAATTAATTTGCAAATATTTTTAATGAACGTAAGACGTAAGTTATCATTTATTTTTATGAAATTAAATATTAATATATCACTTATCATTCATATATTCTGTATCATTCATATATCACTTATCGCGTTAATCATCACAATATTATAAGTTACAATATTGACGTGACAAGTGATACATGAAGAACAAAATTGACTTGCAAATAATTTTCGTCAATATGGCAATATTGTGGTCAAGAGGCAAAATGTAAAAAATTATATATGTACACACACACACACACGCGCGCACATACATATATATATATATATACACATATAGATATATATATATATATATATATATATATATATATATATATATATATATATGCACAATGCCTTTGCACTTGTTAAATATTTGCCCGTTATGTCTGTGTACATAAGCCGAAGCTGCTGTGAAAATACTCTAACAATATTTAATCTGTTTTATTGTATATAACAAATATTATCTGCGTATACAGAATATAATATGTATGTAACTTTTGTGCTCGTCTCGTAACTAACCCAGAATACTTTAATCGAGTTAATTCAAACAACTAATTAAGAATATTTAATTTAACATATATTTGGATATAATCCAACTGATTCTATGTATGAAATGTATATTAAATTTAATTTTACTCGGAATTCTAGAAATTTGAAAAAAAAAACTTTTACTTGTGTAGGAAATATGGCAGGTACATTATTGAGGTGAAGATATTACCTCATGTATACCACCCCAATCATAAATCGAGAATAACTTTATAAATTGGCTAACATTTGAGTACATTATCATTAAAATGTTACATATCTCTATAAATGAATATAAACTGGAATTTATATTTCGCCGTATCCAAAAAAAATACTTGATTTCGTCTCAACGTATTTATACTATATCACCAAAACAAAACTCATATCAATAAGCCGTAATTAGAGATACATTCATTTCCGTGCGAGCAATCGAAATAACATGAAAATGCGGGAAATGGTGATAACTGTTATTAAATACCTATGTTTAACAAAATTTAAATAAAACATTTTAGTAATAGCTATCACCTTTTTTTTAAATTTGAAAGAAACATACGCCTACTTGATAAATATATTGACTCCGTTTCTTTGTATTATATAGTTGCACGCTATTGGATAGAGTTTAAGCTATTAGCAGAACTTGGATTAAAGATATGGTTTATTCTGAACAATTGGCTACAATTTGATCTAAAGAAAATTTAAGGCGGCCAGAACATGAATGAAAGGCAATGGATCATTAAAGGCCTGTCCAAGTCGCTCATGTTAAAAAAGGAAAAAGTGTTAAAAAAGTTTAGATCTCATATGAACAGATCAAAGAGTCACCATTAAACATTTAGCTGAAGTCACACTATATGCCTTTTTGGCTGCTGAAAATGTTGATGCATGGTTAAAAGAAGAAACGTCCCGATATTTCAAACTCTAGTTAACAAACTTACCAAGGTGATTCGAAAGCAGAAATTAGAATAATTTGTCACTATGGGTGGAACTAAACTTCGCTACTTCGACCTTAAAATGAACAATCAATGGCTATTCCCTTAGACCATCTCCGCCAGTGCCCAAGAAATCAGAAGTTCTGTAAAAAATGCCCTTTATGGGATTCTGACGATATCACCATGATCAATTAATTAGAAAACGAAGCGACTCTTACTGGCTAATATCACACCTAAAATTCATGTAGGCAATCAAGGAGAAAGAGCAAGGCAAATTTGAAGCGGATGTTCTCTTTCAACATGTCAACGCACACGCTTATAAGGCTAAAGTTTTCATTGGTCGAGCTAACTTCGAGCTGTTTGAACACTCGCCATATATGTCTCCGAGCAACTTCTATTTCTTTCTTCGACTAAAAAAAACTGCGGTAGAAAAAAATTGAAGACGAGGTAAGGGCTTTTGTTGAATCTTTTTAGAAAGGTTAAGAAAATCGTTTATTTTCATAAGGTGTTTTAGCTTGTGTTATTTTAAGACAAACGGTGGAAATATATAGAATCGTTAGCGAGCTGTGTAGAAAAATAAATATAAATGTTTACCATTTCTATTCTTTAACTTTACTTTTCACTCAGTCATAAAAATTAATTTTGGATAACCCCTCATATATTGACCACGTAATTAATAAATACGTAATAATTATCTGAATGGAACTGTTATATACATATGCCATATTTTGTTCTATAAGAAAAATTTTCTTTAATTTCTCCTAAAAGTACATTACAAAAACTGAGTTTTATAATTAAGCCCCGTTGGTGGTACGATTTATATTTGTTTAATAAATTTGAGCGCGTTTATTCTCCTCTCGGTAACTATATTTGATAATCATCTCGCGATTCAAAAGAAGCTACCATCTTGCGATGCCAGTGACTAAAAATAATGTCAATAATGTAGGACTTAAACTACACATAGTTTAAGTCGTTTATTATTGACATTACGAACTTAGTATTAGATACGAACTACTTTAGAGATTTATGTGGGTAAAGTATAAAAGATCCTATTTGGCATTGTGCTGTATTGCCCAAATTTAAATGAAACTCAAAAATATCATCAAATAGAACGGTACCGCCAAGTGATACAAAAATTCCAAAGAGAAAAATCAAATGCTTCATTTAATACTGTAATAAATCTGAAATGAAGTATTCGCAGTGTGGGTGTTTTGGAAGAGTTGGTGAAAAAATTAAGGACAACAAAATAAGGGCAAAAAGATAATAATATTTTTCTTTGAAAGCTCGAATCATTATGCTTCTGTTCATTAGGGAAAACATAAAAGTTACGGTACACTGATATATGAATATATATTTGTATTTTCTTTCGGAGACAATATAAAAAAAACTCCCAATTAATAGAATTATGCTACATAAGGTTCATGGTGCAGTACACTCCACAAGAAAAAAGTGTTTTTTAGGATAAAAACGGTACCTTTGTCGAATCACTTTGTTATCCATTCGTCGGTCTTTCTGTCTGACAAAGCTCTTTGTTTTGATAAACGACTTGAGATTGAACAGTTATATATATATATATATATATATATATATATATATATATATATATATATATATTTAGTTTGTTTACTTAGTAGTGAATTTTTACATAACCGTAAAATGTCGAGGTTTTTGGTTAACGTAAGAACATATATGGGTCTTTTAAAGAGTATTTTTTGTTATTTATACCGTAATTAAAACCTATAGGATACATCCGGTCAACCGATAATCTTGAAAATCGGGAAAATAGGAAGTGTGACGCAGAAATATGTAATTTTATAAAATAATAAATCTTATTAACCCATATATCATACGCTAAATATTTTTTTCTAAATGTTCATATGATATGTAAAGAAGGGTTTTTAATTTCATATATCACGTGGAGTATATCTCGACAGGGTTTTCTTATGAACACATTATTTTAATGTGACTATTTGAAAAGTAATACCAAAAATATGCAAAAATAAAGTCTTCTTCATATTTCCGCAACTACTCAGCCAAAATTAATGAAAAAAAAGTTCGTAAAATCTCGACTGAATATTACAGAAAAACCATAGCAATTATGCTAGATCTTATAATTGTTTAAATAGGCGCCACATTTTCGAAAGAATAATATATTTACGATGCGAAAAATTAATATTTGTAAATAGTTTAATAGAAATACTATATATTCTTAAAGTGCCTAAATGTATACGGAACGCTAGTGCGGTATTGCGAGTTCTACTCGTGCTTGAACTGGTTTTTTTAAAATAAATCCTATTTTAAATTAATCAGCTATCCGCTATTCATCCCCAGGATAACTTTTAAAATTGGTAAATTATTTCCAATTGGCTGTCTAAGAAACGTCTAAAAAGTATCTAGAAAAGAGTGGATTATGGTGTGCTGGAAGTTGTTTTTGTTAAATGTTTACCTATTCTAATGGAAACTTCTTGTGTGAAGCAACGTAATAATAAAAATTTGTGCTTAACATCTTTTTCTGATAATCAAAAATTTTCTTTTTCATTATTTAAAAAAAAAATATGTTATGCCCCAATTTTTATTTCGTAGTTTATATACATTAAGATATAATAGCGGGAAGAAATAAAATGCTGAGATTTCTAAGAATTTCTGCCACTAATAAAAGTGAAATAAATTTTCTTAAACCTGGATCAATCCAAAATATTTATTATATTATGCAAATTACAGTTTATTCTGGAAGTTCCGAAAATCCTAATCTACATAATTATAAATTACATTAAAATGAGATAGTTTTAAACTGAACAAACTGGCAGACTGATAAGAACATATTTTAAATTTGACGTAAATTCTATTTATGACGTATTACTAGACTTCTACTTCAAAATTAGACTCCAAAATGACTAAAAAACCAAGGTGTAATACAGTTTTAGAAAAAAAATACTAAAACGGTTTTACACCTTTAGTTGGTAACAATAGTACCCTTTGAAATAAAAGCCAAGAATTCTAGCTTTGATAATCACAGTTCATTTAAGCAAGTAAACAAAAATAGAAATCCATGTTTTGGTTCAAAGAATAATAAGTGAAATATGCTTTTCGCAATAAACGAATATTTCTTTCACAAAAATATTTTCTTCGTAACATGTCTTTTCTTCAAACCAAACTGACCGAGATATACGTTTGGCAAGAAATTTCAATGAAAATATTATCTTTATATCCGCTCCGTGCTGTATTATTCCAGCTTCAGATTAATATAAAAAATACCCTCTACCTTAATTGACGAGATAAGACTTTTCATCAGAAGCTTAAAGAAATTTCCCGGTAAGGTTTAAAATCTATGTTTCGACATAAATGTTAAATTCCACAGCAATTTTATTACCATAATATGGTCTTTTGTAACAGTTCGATAACCGATTATTTTAAAAGTATTGGCCGTCTAACTACAAACTCAGATAAAAATAAGTCGGTGATGAAATAGGAACTAACAACACAAACTGCAATAATACTTCCATCAATTGCATTGCTCGTTCTAGTTAAAACGAGTTTATTGTCCACCGATTTAAGTCATACTACTAATAATCTACTTTTTGTCATGTTTACAAGTTTACATCATTATAAATAAACTTGAGTTATTTAAAAAGGTAACTATTTTTGGTTAAAAAAAGCAGAATAAACTCTATTCGGCTTGCAAGTGTTTGTAAATACATTTATAAGTACAGTAAAAAGTTTCGCTGACATTATCTTCGTGCAGCCGAGCGCACGTCTTTCACCCTTGTCACCATTTTTCTAATTAAGCTATACAGTGGCGTTGATTCCCATTTAAGAGGCAACAGACTTAATTATATGTTGGAAAAGTGGTATAAAATTCCCTTGTACTTTAATATATCGTCTTATTTTCAAGGCTCTTATTACATCTCAGCCCTTATAGAACGTAATTACCAGTACAACCCCTCGAGATGTAAATACGTCTACAAAGTTTTCATTCGGTTCGTTACAAAATAATGATTACACTTTTATCAAAATGATAAATGCTTATCAACGTTGTCTTAATGATATTGAGTAAAGATCAAGTTTCATTACAAAAGTACTTTATACGCTAACGTTTCTAGTGGTAAACAGTAATTTTCCATATATGAAAAACGTTTACTTATTTTTGCATGAAAATTAAAAAACGAACAAGCGAATAGGGTGAGTGCTGATTCTTAAAATACAGCTTAATTGCATGAACAATAAAAACACTGATTATATCGCTTCTGTTATATGTAAACACTGATTATATGTTTAGAAACTGTAGCTTCGTTATTAAATTTTGCAATGTGTTTTGATATTTTCTTCCTGACATGAATTTTTCTTCGAACTGAGTGTTTACTATTCGTGTAAGTAGATATCAACCAAATTAGTATACAATGAGATAAAACATTCGTTTCAGTAACAAAATATGTACCTTCTCATTGCGGAAAGTGGACTCATTAATATAAATGGCTTGATTACCACATTATTTAAATCACTTCTTAACATTTTAAATTGTTTATAACTGAACTCAAACAACATAAATGTTATTAAATAATGAAAGTGCATAAATAAGATTCTGCAGTCGCCATGGAGTCATCTGTACACTAATCACCCTTAAAGTCACGATGGTGAAACTTGTTTTAAATCCCTTTTGTGTTATGTAATTTACTCAGATATTAATACAGGTACGTTTACCTATGAGTGTACATCTACATTACTTGTCCTTTGTATATCACTTTAAACAGGTTCATTGAATATATTTATTTCATTCTGCACACCATTCTCTTGCTAACAGTAAGGTGTTAACGATAGTTCAGTAGCAGGTTACCATATTCATGGAAATAAAATTGTAATAAGTATTTGTGATACGCTTGTATACTTCGAACTATTTCAAGATAGTTTTAGAAAAAATATAGACTTGATTTATTTTATATAAACCCTTGACGAACTCTCGCGTTGAACTGTAAGTGAAAACAAAGTTCTATGCCACAAATCTATAACAAAAATTCGTCTAACTTAGCGTTCTATATTAAAAGTAGTAGTTTATACTAAGTAGCAGTTCTAGAAACAAATACATGAAACATGAAATAACATAAATTAAACATCTAAATATGCGACTATGAATAGCGTATGCATAAGTACATATATACGAACATTTTTTGTAAATTCATCAAATTAAGGATGACCAAACCGATTTAATTTATTTATATATTTTTTTTATTTTTTTTTTCACATGCATACAAACAATGTGGTGAAAATTTATACTGCTTAATTAAAATAATACCGCTAATTGATATGTTTGTTCCGAAATAAGGTACGGGCTGACAAATAAAAAATTCAATAAAATATGCCAAAAAATTGTGGCTATCGTTTAATTTTGAAATAAACACTGTATTTTTATGAGGCGCTTCAGAATTATCTCCTGTTTAGAAGCAAATAACCAAGAATATGGAACCATAAAAAATACACGAAAATTTAATAAAGATTAACTTTTGCAAGCAATTGTTACATGGGCTTAAATAAATAAACAGAAGCAATTCAAATTGTAAATTTGATTGATATTTATCCTTGAATATCGTGTTAAAAATAATGACAATAGCTTATATTGTTATAAAAAGTTAAACTATTGCTAGACTTTTGAACTAAAAACTCATTTTCTGGATATAATTTGTTTGAGTGCAAAAGTCCGTACGTCGCATTAAAGCAACGTAAGGGTTATCTCACACGGACAAGGTTTTTTAAACTAATTGTATGTAAGTATTATTGGCGGATTTATTTTTATATTAGAAATTTCTTCCTGTGAACCAGAATTGTCTAATTTAAATAATTCATTAAATGTAAGGCTGTGAAAGATATACACACCCTTTAAAAAAATATTTTTTAAAATAAGAAAAATTTAATTTAAAGGCATCATACATGAAAGAAATTGTAACAAAATGGTAGGACTATTGGATGGTTGAGGGAAATACTATTGGCAAGATACTATTAAGAAAAAGTCGAAAAGAAGGACTTTTTCAAAGATCTAAAAAAGTTCATCTTTTCGACTTTTTCAGGTCTTTGAAAAGAAGGGCGAGTTGTTTGCCAGGATCTGGTTGATTCAAAAATATTACAAAGAAGAAGTTTTTATATAAAATATCTTATAATATATAAACTTCAATAAATGTAGGTACTGAAAAGTAGAAAATAATTAACTCAAAATAGGTACATACTTATTTGCAATAAATAACTAAGTTACTTATTTTTAAAGTCGGTGCCAGCGACGTCGATTCACTTAAACATATTTATAAATTAAGTTAATTTATAATGTAAATTTAAAACTTTGACTACTAATGTACATACAATACTAAATAGATTCATAAAGGCGTATTTATAATATAACAATTTACAATTCAAATTTACTATTCACATACTTAATGTGCCTATTTTGAGTTAATTATTTTTCACCTTTAATACATACCTTTTTTGAGGTTTTTTTAAAAGATATTTTATTTTAGAATTTTAGTGAATAATATATTAATATTATTTATCACAATTATTTTCTTTCTTTGAATACACGGGCAAACGCTAGTATATAGATAATTTCCTCTTTGTCTAAATTTGGTTATCAACGACACATAGAAATGAAGAAACAGTAGTAGCAGTCAGTGGTTAGCTGGGTAACAGCTGAGGTTGAGGAGTTTTGTTCTCCATATCCGAAGTCCAATATCTCATTTTGCAAATTAAAAACTACCACATGAGGAGTTCCGTTCTCCATATCCGAAAAGCGATATAATATTTTACAAAGTAATCACTAAAGTAACAACTAACCAGTACCATATACATATATTGAATCATGATCGATCTGCTACCATCCGTTAAAGAGTTACATTATTCAACTTCAGAACTCATCATCACACCTTGACCTGGTGGTGCAATTATTTGGTAAACTAAAAACTACCAGTAGTAAGGAGTTCCATTGTTTATACCCAGAACATCATGAGACCAGCATCATCAGGCCCTGATCTGATCGACGGTGTATTTTGCAAAGTAACAACCACTAATAGCGAGTATCTTTAATCACGGTTGATTTACTAATATCCGTTCAGGAGTTCCATTGTTCATATCAAGAACTTATCATCAGGCCCTGACCTACTAAGTGGTGTAGTTATTTTGCATATTAACGACTGCCTTTAACAAATATCTTGATTCATAGTTTATTAACTGCCATAAGTTAAGGAGTTCCATCATTCGTTTCCGGACTTTATCAGATCATCATCATATTTAAATGGGACCACACCTATAGAACCCTCTTTCAAATAAAAAAAGAATCATCAAAATCGGTCACTCGGTAAAGATTTATCGCTGAAATACATAAAAAAATATTCCAACAAATTGAAAACCTCCTACTTTTTTGAAGTCGGTTAAAAATGGCATTGTACTTTTCGGAACCCGAGGACTGTGCTGGTTTTCAGAATTTAGCTCTTAACCAAGAGCAGAAAAATAATAGAGTCCACTTCTAAGATATGTTGGATGTAATAAAATATTATATTCTATTGAATTGAGAGACGTGTTCAAATTTTCTGCAAACAAAAGTATAATGGATGCACACATTTTGAAGACATCTTATTTTTTTAAGATACGATTCTCAGTAAGTTGGGTGTAATATTCATCTCCGTAGTCATGCAAAGGCAGTAAGCGTTTGACAAAGATGAACATTAATTTCAACAGCTCAAAAAAATTAAAAACGATTGATGCATTCAGCTAAGGATATAATGACTAACATCATTTACTTGAGGTGTTCCCAGCTAAAATTTTGATCATTAGACGCAATTCTTTAACCATTGGCTTAAGTAAAATTGATGTATCATTTAATGTAAAAGGAAATTTAATCACTAATAATTATAGCCTATGACTTATAGTCTATTAGAATAATTGACTGTTTGATTTAAGCCAGGTCTTTATCGAGGAGTTTGATGATCAAAGATTTCCAAAAAAGTCAACAGAAATCGTATATATGTTCTATGGCCAAAATTTTAGAAAAGTAGATAATGGAAACTAAGTTTTACTAATCCTGTTTATAATTTTGGCTAAAAACTTTTCTAAACTAATATGATGGCTTTAAAAATATTATTTTGAGTGCTAAATTATTTTAGAATACCTATATTTTGAGTGTATTTCACAAAACAAACTTCACTCACAATGAAGTACATTATTAGAACAATTATTTAAGTTTTTTTTAATACGTACTCAATATAGGCAGAGACAAGTAAAATGCGAGAAATATAAGTACCCCTAATAAATAAACAATCAAGTAGTGCCGAATAAGGTCCATGTTTTTTGGTCTGTATATGCACGTAGCAAATTAATTATAATACCCTATTGTCACCGTAGATGATATAGTTAAACATGAAAATGTCCAATTAGTTGTAATGCGCCACATCCCTCCGTGACTGCGGTAAAAAGCCACTTAGGAGCGAGACGCATGTGAAGGAACCTTAACGAAGGCGTTTTGTCAGCGCCCCGTCGCGTAATTTGCAAAGAAGCCCGTCGCTTTGTTGTGCATGAGGAAAAAACGATATTAGTTCCAGAGATAAAGAGAAAAGGGGAGATAAAAACGAATTTTTCAAATTGTTCATAGTTCATTTTAAACGCATGGAGACGTCCTTGTTTGAGGCCGAAGTGATTTCGAACGCTTGCAGGCGTCGGGAAATTACTTTATTTATTTTTAGTCACCATAAATACGGGACACCAAGTTCAATGAAAATTTAGTATAACTAGCATAATCTGAAATATTTCCGAATACCCTTTTTTCATAATGTTAAATTCATCAGTTTAAGAAATAAAAGGTGGTGAACACACATTTTGGCATATTTTTCAGTATATGTCTGAATACATGCTACCTAAAATTAGGAAAACAATACGAGACGAATCGAGATCCTGATAACCAGCCAAATATTCTCTACATAATTGTATGTAGAGAATATTTGGCTGGTATATAAAATTAAACAAAATGGCATTTAATTTGCCTCCCTCTATAAGTTTCCTTTATATATATATGTGTGTGTGTGTACATATATACATATATATATATATATATATATATATATATATATATATATATATATATATATATTTATATATATATATATAGTTCTTAGGCATTAGAATATGTTTTATTACTGTGTCTGATTTCAAGTATCAGTTTCAGAAGAAAAAGGTAGTGACAAGTGGTCAGGAAGATAGTATTCTTACATACGTTTCTATTTTGTTCTTTTGAATTATGAAAAGGAAAAACTAAAAATCTAAATTTGTGACCTAATATGTAATTGAAAATTAATAATTTCCTTTTTGCCAAAATGTCCAGTTTCAAGGGAAATATCCCGCTGGTTTCTTATTATCTCTTTGTCTGACAAGCTTGAAGGTTTTACAGGACTGGGGTCGCAGAGCTTAATATTTGGTATTGATTTCAAATACTATCTCTAATCGTTCACGAAAAATTTACCCTGACGGACAAGCGGTTAATTAAGTCGGGCTAAAAGGATTCTGTATTTTTTAAAAGTTTGTTACCTCAAAAGGTAAGAAAAGAATCCTTATAAGATCACTTCGTTGTCCGTCTGTCTGTCTATTTGTCCACCAAGATCCTTTTCTCAGAAACTCGTAGAGTAATAATTTGAAATTAATATCAAATACTTACATCTGTGGTCCCTTGGAACAATTAAAAAACCAAGCTTTTAAATCTATGCAATAAAGAAACCTAAAAATATGGCCATTTATTCCACATATTTTGAAAAATCCGAAAAGCGTTAATTTGTATTTACATCACATAAGAAAATATTTTTTTTAAATATGCGCATGTGAAAGATATGTAGTAGACAATATATTTTCGTTACTAAAAATTAAATTATTAATTATTTCGAGAGCGCGTGGAAATATGAAGTTGAAATTGAGAATTGAAATTACTTAGATTAGATCCCTTGGAGCTTCAAAAAATTCAAGCTTCTAAGCTTCAATTCAATTCAAGCTTCAAGAAGAACTTTAATAATACAGCTATTTATGCCGTAAATTTTGAATCGTAAATAAAACAAAACTTAAGGGTACTTCACGTTTACCTATAATCATGACATCTGAAATAAGCAAGATCTCACAGCAAATGTAAAGGAAAAAATACGAAAATCCTTAATTTGTAGTTATATCAAATAAAATAATATTTTTTTTAATATGCTCCCATGAAAGATAAAATTAAATGAAATGAAAAATAAATTAAAAAAAAGATATGCTTCCATGAGAGATAAAATTAAAATTTCATGAATAGTTTAATAGGTATATTATATACCATTAAATTTTTATAAATGTCCAAATGTATACGGAACCTTGATAGTACGAGCTTCACTCGTACTTGACGATTTTTTTTCAATTGTTCTACTTTCAATAAAACAAGCAATATTAATAAAAGGTCGCACCGCTCAATCTGATACACTTTTATGAACTTCGCATTTTAAAATGTATATTTGGGGGGGTGATGTTGATCGCCTGCTCGTGGTGCCCCCTGCGTAATCAAAACGATCAGGTTCAGAATGCAGACTGGCCATGACTACCTCGCAGCACACCTACACAGCATTGGTGTTCTCCCAACCTCTGAATGTCCCCTGTGCGGACACGATTTAATGAATGCAGATCACCTGCCGGATTACAGTGCCATCAACCGCCAGGGGGACGATGATGACCCATTCAAAGATGTTCATCTATACTGGTCGGCGCGCCACCAAATGGCTCAACAGCCAAGGGTGGGCGTTGGCTAGTAGTAGTAGTATATTTCATACATATTATTTCTATAACTATTCTCCGACTGTCCCATTTTCCATATCGATTATTACCCATCGTTACTTTTCATTTTCCTATATTAATAGATGACTCCTCTTTACACGATATCAATACCCATAGTGCATCTCATGTTTCATACTCATATCATAAGGATATACTGTTCACTTTTTATTGTTTGGCTCTCAAATATAAGTACTGAAAGATAAAGCAATATAATAATACACAACATTTCCATAATATATAGTTCACAAGAGAAAAAATTTAAAAAAAATTAATAAATTGTACGTCAATTCTAACATCTGAAAAAACATAGACAATATAAAACATTAACTAATTCAAACACAAAATAATGAAATTTATTCAAGTATAATAATGTATAAATTCTGTTTTATTTCTTGGTTTGAATTTATGGAAAAAAAAGAATTAAAATGCCATAAAAAGAAAATGACTTTTCTACGCTTCAACAATCTCTGTATCGAAGTACTATTGAACCGTCTGTTTCCTACGTGATGAATTAGAGTACATACATTTTTCTTAGATTTCTTAGATTGAATGGTTGTAATAACATATTTTTTAGGTTTACACTGTACATTAGGTGTTTAAAATATATTTAGAAATCAAATGCTTAAAGCATTTGATAACCTAAGCAATTACAATTTAATTTCGGTCATTGAAGATATTATTTGCTTCATAAATATTATTAAGGTCTTTAAATATTCTAACGAGAATATGGTTATATTAACAAAATTTCATTTAATTGAAAACAAATGAAAATAAAAAATTACTCCAAATATATTTAATGTTTAACGTAATATTATTATATCAGAAAATTCGTGAAAGGCAAAGAGATCAGTCCAAAATCAAAATCAAATTTATACACTTAACTTAGTTTTTATGGTTCAATGTTACAATTAGAAAACCTTAAAAAACTTAAATATTTTGTAAATATTATAGTTAATATATCCAAAAATGCAATATACATAATAAGTTTAAACTCTTACGAGCAGAGTTTAAACTCTTACGAGTGAGTTTACACTCTTACCAGAGGTTGAAATTTTAATAACAGGGAATATAAACCAAAATGAATTTGTTAATTTTTTACGCGTTTTAAGACGAAAAAACTCCAAATTGACGAAGTTTCTAATGTATTCCGTTGATCAAATTTTTATAAAAAAATTAACGTTATAAATACATTCTTTGCCTTCTTCTAGTCTCGAAGGCGAAATTATCAATTTATTTCGTTGAACAAATTTTTACAATAAATTACGATAATCGTAAATAAAATTATAAATATTACTATTCGGTCGTCTGGTCTCGAAGGCGAAATTATCAATGCATTCCGTTGAAAAACATTCTATAACGAATTACCGTTATCAACACACTCTATGCGGTCTTCTGGTCTCGAAGGCGAAATTATCCACTAAATAAATTTTTATAACAAATTACCGTAATCAGTTATGAAAAATTATAAAAATGACTATGCGGTCATCGAGTCTCGAAAGCGAAATTATCAATGCATTCCGTTGAACAAATTTCTGTAACGAATTACCGCTATCAACACACTCTAAGTCTCAGTCTTCTAGTCTCGAATGCTTCTGCATTTCGAGCGATTGTGCTGCATGCATTCGTATTCGCTAATCTCACTTAAGCTATGCACGGCAATCGCTTTTTGCGCACTCTGCATAAAATCTCGTTGCTAACGGCTACTGAGTAAAAAAATAAACAAAAGTTAGTTCGAAAAACTTTACATTCATGATTATAAATGGTATAAAAACCTGTCAAATATGAATAGAACTCGCATTGCATGAGTTTCTTTCATATTTAGGCGCTTATTAATGTTTACTTGTGTACCCACACAGTAAACTATATACAAATATTATTATTTCACAAAGTAAATGTATAGCCCAATATGTTTTTCACAGTTATAAAAAAGGGTACATATTTAAGTAACATTATTTGTCACCATGTAAATAAAATAATATACTGCCTGCTCTTTACAGACCTAACTAGATATCGTAACTTAGTTGACTATTACTTGTAAACTAATGGAGCCTAATTAGCTATCAGAATTTTCATTTTAATGTTATTACATATGCTATTATTGCGAATACTTTTCAGATATTCAAAAATAGCGGTTTACTTGACAGAAGGTGGAAGTACGTAACTCGAACTGAAATGATCCCTTTATACAATATTGTGTAAAAGGATCCCAGTATCAGGAAACCTGTTTATGACATACCCCCAACAAAATATTTAAAATACATATTCAACGAAACTCTAGACAATGGGGTATGCGAAAAAAATTACCCTTACTACGAGTCAATCTAATTATTTTTTAAATTTTGTTTCATAACTTTGTAAGCGTTATAAATATGCATAACCATAAGCTGTATAGCACTAATAATCTGCGTGTAAAACGGCAGTGATATACGGATGGACAGACATACAGATGGATGTGGCGAAACTATCAGGTTCGTAATTTGGCTACGGAGACCTAAAGAGAACAAAATTGCTTTTTCACAAAATTTAAAAAAAAATTATTATAATTATTACGAACACATTTAAGCAAGAAATTAAACTTTCAAAATATTTATTTATTTATCGACTTTAATGTATATAATTGATACATATAGCAGGCATATTGCTACGAGAGCAATCTTTTACAGTCAACCATAACACCAGTCCAGCCCCGTTCGACGAACGGCTGGGAATCGAACTCGGGTCCCCGCGTCAAAGGCCGTACGCCTTGTGATCAATCCAATACACCACGGATACGTCAAAATACTGTTGCTTCATAACATTTGTAGAAAATAATAGCAATTCAAACATAGTGTTTTATTTAAGAATAATATTATAAAGTTGTCTTTACTGTTTGAACCATATAATAGCGGCTTACATGTTATTTGTTACAGGTAACAGTTCACTTGATTACAGTACATCCTAAATTTATATTTTTTCTCGAAAAAGAAGATTTTTTTACTATTTCCGATTACTTTATTACTATTGCCCACCTTTTGTATGACTTTCCCTTTATAGAGTAGTATGCGACGACAGTGCTAAAAATAACTTCAAAAATAATTGGATACGCGCGGGAGTAGCACACGCGTTGTAGATTGTAATATATTGGGTCGCGACGAGTGTAGTTCACTTGTGTATGTAGGTTATATGTCTAGAAAGAGTTAGTGGTTGGCCTATAAATCCATTGGCTTGTCAGGGCCCAGCGCTGACCCTAACAACAATGCCGTTTCGCAAGCTCGTTATAAACATTCCATTTTATATGTGGACGGACTTACCTAATAGTAATCCGTTGATATATTGTATTCTGTCTGTATTTAATTAACTCAAAAAATACCTTCAAACATAAATTAAAATATACATAGCTTATATTTATTTTGAAAAGGGCTATTAAATGCTCTTTTGCATATATGGGTTCTCAAATTAGTATTTTTAATTTTAAATTCATGAGACCGAAAAGTAATAATAATTCTCTCAGATATAACGTATTTATATTAATTGCAATATGCACCTAAATAATGTCTATCCGATGGGTAGCTGTTTCTATATAGTATTACCACTGTCAGATTTAGTAATATAAATCATGTAATAATTTCATCAGTATAATATAATGAAAATAAGAAAACTAAATGATAATACTTTCATTGAAAAACGTAATATAAAATTATTAATTAAGAAAAGGTAAATAAAATAATTTTCTTGTTAAAGATATAACACCGTTGAACTTTATTTTGATTTTCATATTAAAGGTTTAAAAATCGTGTGACTGTAATGGTTTAAAAGTCGTGTAGTTGTAATTGCTTAAAATTCGTACAGTTTTAATATTTTAAAAGTCGCGTAGTTGTAATAGGTTAAAGGTCATGTAGCTGTTATGGTTTAAAAGTTATGTGGCTGTAATGGTTTAAAAGTCATATGGGTATAGTGGTTTAAAATTCGTATGGCTGTATTGGTTTAAAAGTTACGTGGCTGTAATCGTTTAAAAATCGTGTAACTGTAATGACCTAAAGGTCGTGTGGGCCATAATGGTTTAAAAGTCATGTGGCTGTAGTTGTTTAAAAGTTGTGTAGCTCTAACGGTTTCAAAGTTATGTATCTGCAATGGTTTAAAACTTAAATTCTCATTATAATGTGTCATCACAAAAAAATATTATTACTCATTACCCAAACGTTCTAAAAAGATTTTATATATTCTATTTCCATTTGCTTGCGATAAATTATATGATGAATCAAACTACATGATAAATCAAACTACATGGTGAATAAAATGAATAGAAAATAATAATTATAAAGAAAGGAAATTTTACCAAGTACCAAATTTATTTTACCAAGTACTTTACCAAATACCAAAGTATTTTACCGAGTACCAAAGTACTTAATTGTTACTAAGAAAAACAAGACACGTTTAACGTAAAATTATATATAACCTGCCATAAGTTAACCAGATAGATTGAATCGTCAGGCCCTTCTTCTTTCCAATCTGTCTGGTCAACTACTTA
The DNA here is from genome assembly GCA_039881145.1 of Druceiella hillmani. Classification (NCBI taxonomy): domain Eukaryota; kingdom Metazoa; phylum Arthropoda; class Insecta; order Lepidoptera; family Hepialidae; genus Druceiella; species Druceiella hillmani. Next base: position 35,123,208 of record JAYKKI010000011.1, read on the forward strand.
TTTCATCTTTAATGCGGATCTTTGTCATAGTTATTTAGTGATATCGTAAAATATTAATAGAAGTGTAAATATTACAAATGTATGTATAGGGTATAAAATTGAATGCGGCAAAGTTAGGAAAAAGTAATTCTCTTCAATGTCCTGAAAAGAATGGTGGAAACAGCTTTTCCAAAACTCGCGGCGGTTCCGGAGTTACTCGTATAAAAAATTGGAATCGTGTTCGAAAATTATATCCAAATTTTCCACATCTTCAATTCTCAAATTATAAAATATCATTCAATATTACCAATAAAAAATCGAATTTTTTTTTCTAATAAACCAGAAACATTTGAAAGTTTAAAACCTAACGCGTGTTTTAATCTATTTCATAAATTAACTGACGATTACGTATTTAGGTGATATTTTTTTAATTTTTCAAAAGAAATATTTTCCTTATACAAATTTTCAAAAATCGATTTTCTCTGATCACTTCAGGATCGTAAAAGGTATTACCTCTGCACTGCTATGTCGTATTTACCTTTACACCAGGTAAGTGTATATATATATATATATATATATAAATATATATATATATATATAGTAAACTAAATAGTTTTCTTCCAAATAGTAGCTGCAAAATTGATAAACAAAAAAGTTTGAATTCCACCTTTACTTCGATAGGTCTGCGCGTTACGAGCGAGGAGAACTCCCGAGATATAAGCGAGTATTTCTTGCGAACGTGCTGATCATTTACTTTATGGTTTCGAGTCAACATCCGGGTCGCACCCCTACGAACCGCGAGCACCGCCGTTTCCTCGTCCTGACATATTATAACATCGTCGAAAGAAACTTGTTTAACGCTATAGCGTAGGCGGATTTGATGTGAAAAAACCACCCTTCAAATTTAAGTTTCACTGTGTTATTTTTCTTTAATATTCCGGTAGTGCCTTAAACTATAGACAAATTTTACTCAGTTTCACAACGAAACTAGAAATGCGTCTATACTCAATTTCGGCTTATTTAAATTTATTAATAGTCATTGCGCTTACTCAATTACCAGTTGATTATATACCTCTAACAAACATCTGCTCATTCTCTCGACAAATTCTATTCAAACCTGTTCAAATATTTTCTGATCCGGTTTCAAGGCGGGGCGGAGCTCCAAATAAACCTTTCATTGACAACGATCGCTCGGCAAAAGAAATCTTTTTCCCCCCCTTCTCAAACATAATGCAAGGTATAGTCGCCTGTACGAGGTCACGTACTTATATTATTTATAATACCATGTTAATGCTACGTCTCTCTCTATAGGTAGATACACATGACATATCCTTTACTTGGTCGAGTTTATCCAATATCCGTTAGACACAGTTGACAGGTTTATTCTGGCAGATATTCATATTGAGTAAGACGTAGGCTGGCACCCAGAAAACATTCAATATAGACGGCAACAAGGTTATGAGCGATGGAAATGTTTAACGTCATAACAAGTTTACTACTCTGATTGATATCTCTATCTACACGTATAATGAAATTGTAACAAAATGAATTCTGTACATGGAAAATAATTTAAAAGGGTCATTGATTTAGTGTATAGAATAATTGTGGAAGCCAGAAAACTTGTTTTTACAATTTGTATCTGTCTCTCTGTGTGGTAATTTGTTATTCGCGTTGCGTTGTATATATATGTATATATATATATATATATATATATATATATATATATACTTATATATATATATATATATACTTATATATATATATATATATACTTATATATATATATATATATACTTATATATATATATATATATATATATATATATATATATATATATACTTATATATCTAGGATATATTGTTATACGCGAGTACTAAAAAATGCTTCGCAAACACAATCAATATTTTGAAATATCTGCCAACAATCCAAACTGGATGGACAGCTATTGAGAAAACGCGACTTTGTTTTGTTTTTGACTTATTCCTTCATGTTATGACATAAAAGGTGTAATTGTGACACTCGCGTTTTGTTTAGTGCAATAGAAATTGATTTTACAATCAATATCTTAATTATACACTTAACTAACTTTTGTTTGGTTGTTAATAATTTGCTGTTATCTAGCAGGCCTAGGTCAAAGGGTCAATCTCGATATTTTCAGTAACGCCTCGTGAATGTTAATTAGCATTCTTTGCACAAAGTAGATATAGAACTTATTATATATGTAAGTCAAAGTCATCACTACTTTATTTCACAAATGTTCAAAATAGGAGGAGACTTAGATACAAAACATATTAACCAAAATTACCATTAAACTTTACTTTGTACAAAATGTGTACAGTTATGTACATATACGATCAGTGCAATAGGTGTGTAATCGACCAGTGCAATAATATACGATACAATAATAAACGAACAGTGCAATCGTGTTTCAAACCTGGTAACGTTAATATTTAGAAGAAGAAAAACTCACCGCCCTTTTTTTTATTTTCGTATTTATTTGGACGCCTTTCCTCTAATTACGAGCGCTTCAGCAAACTTTCCTAAGCGATTTGTATTATGAACTCATATCTTTTCTTTTCACATTTTAAATCCGGAAATAATATTCTGAATTCACTCGGCATAATTGCAAGCATTCTACATTTTATAACTTTTATTGTACTTACCGCAGTCAAAAGTAAAAGTTCTATCATCCTTTAAGTTATATAGTAACAAATTACTACAGTTCAGTTGTGGTTTCAATTTTATCAGCACCCGGTATTTTTACAGATACTCGGTTACAGATACCAGTCTACCGGCGGTCGTTACGCGGGCGAATATTAGAGAAGTCTCTACTTAAATATTACACTAGCCACAAGTGTAGCATTTATACTCCTAAATATTTTTACAGCATCCCATGCTTAATCGCCTCATCACCATTTCATTATAACTCTGCTTTCATAAAAACAACACGCGAAAAGCTAGTCTCCCAATATTGTTTGCGGCTATCCACTTTAGAATTTTAACTGAATTATTTAAGATAAGCAATTTTGAATTGAAATTATCTGCTTTTAAAAACTAACACAAATCTTTTTCACTTGGAAGTATATGTCGAATAATTCTGAGTAAATCTTTCTGTCTTTTCAAAATAACGCAAAAAATAAACAAAATTTTTATATGAACCGAAAGCAGCAACTAAGCTCCATCAAGAGGGGGCACGGTAAAATAACCCAGGCAAAGTATCGTGAAAATAAATATTATCGATTACTTAAATCTAAAGAAAAACATTTTCCCCGAAATTATGTTTTTAAATAAAGTCTAAGAAGAAAAGTTTTAACATTAACCTCATAAAACTGATTTAAAAGAGAGCAAATTCACATATTACTTTTACAGTGAAGTTAAATTAAACAATTCTCTGCTGAAAATAACTTTGATTTTTGTAGCAAGCTTGGAATAAACAGACCGTGAAAAACAAACAGCTTACCTCTCTATGTAACCAACGAAACAAGTTACTATCTCAATATAGTCGCTGTCCTTGTATATTGTAGTATGAAGTATAAGCATGTTGTATGAATCGAAAAACCTTACATTGTATAAATTGAGCTTCTCAATTCATTCATTGTGTTGAACAATTGGGGAGTAGGAATGATTATTCTTACAACAAAATTTGGGACTGTCACAGTTTATTAATTTACTCATAATAATTAGAGCCAGCATGGAATTACTTTGAAATAACAAATCAGAAAGACCTTTATTTCTTATATGAAAATCTAGGTCATATGTTGAAAAGATATATGGAAGACTCTATATGTCTACTTACATCATCTACCATTGAAATAGAGCCTAGTATCAAAAATAGAACACCATGTGGTTTTCGTTCCTGAAAAAATATTTCAAAACTCAAATAAAATTATCTCAAACTTAATATTCAGTCGATATTATTTAAAATGTCTTTTGAGTAAAAATTTCTTGTTTCAAATACTATAACCCGTATAAACTATATACTATAACTAATCAATCGACGTATTTAAACATATCGCAGCTAACTTATTCCTTACTCTTACTATAACCCATGTAATCTATATACTATAACTAACCAATCGACATATTTAAACTTATCGTAGCTGACTTGTTCCTTACTCTTACTATAACCCATGTAAACTATATACTATAACTAATCAATCGACGTATTTAAACATACCGCAGCTAACTTATTCATTACTCTTACTCAATGATTACTGTAACATACGAGTATATTCTATTACTGTCTTTTACAGTAATAGAATATGTATACTGTTTTTTTCCTATTATTAGATATAGCTCTCAGTAGTTTATTTATTATTTTCTTTTGTTTGTGGATAAATTACTACTTTGTCACAATTCGAGATATTATTGTCTCTATTTCACCATATTTATTTAATTACATAAAATTGGTTATCTATACTGAAAACTTTGATTTGTACAGATTTTACAAAACCATTTGCCACAATGAATAAATTTGTAGAATCTGTACAACCAGAGTTTTCAGTTCAGTTAGTTAAATTTACTTATATTTTTTGCATATCGGCAGAGAATGAGAAAGTAGTTTATTATAGCGCCTAGGCAATAGATATTCCGGGACGTGTTTATCAAAATGGTTTCTATTTTAAAATATTTATTTAATTTCTTTCATAATCAAAGTAAATTTAACTATTTATATTTAAATTTACATTTTTTTGTATTTCGGCAGAGAACGAAAAAGTAGTTTGCTATAGCGTCCAGGCGCTAGATATTCTGAGATGTTGTTTTTATCAAAATGGTGTCTATATAACCATGCTTGTTTAATTTATTTCAAAATGAAAGTAAATTTGATTATCTGTACCGAAAACTCGAATTTATACAAATTTTACAAAATTGTTTGTCACAATAAATAATCTTGTAGAATCTATGCACACCCGAGTTTTCAGTCCAAATAATGAAATTTACTTGTGTTTTTTGCATATTGATAGAGAACGAGACGCTTGACATAATATCTCATCAATAACGGTACCTTGTCTGTGCAGTACTGTAAAAATTAATAGAAAATATTTACATAAATAATGTTAACAAATTACACTCCGTTTTAATTCGACTGTAAGAGTATTTTTTTAAGGAAAACTGTTTCTTTACCACAAGGAAACATATCTTAGAAAGGAGAAGTGATATGTGCTATTATCTATTCACCGATTCTATTTTAATAATATAGCATTTAAGATATATTGAAAGTTTAAATATCGGAACCGGATACTAATTGTCGTTTGTTTTTGCAAAGCATAGAATTAATTGTCTTCCATTTCCCATTAAAACTTAAGAAACTGATACCTACTTTCGTAAAAAGTTACTTATATAACTTATTCAAATATTAACTATGTCTAACAATTTACAATATTTATTTATATATAATTACTCAATGTATAAGTAGATAAGTTTATGCTTTAAATATTCGGATAATTGCATAACAAATATATGCAATTAAAGAAAGGTTGATAAAAAATATTGCACTGCATTACGTGGGAACATTCTTGTAGTTATTGAAATATGGAAATACCCAGCTACTGTATATGTAAGTAACTACGTTAAGCGTGTCGCGCTAAATCAAGCTTAATCAATACATCTTTCGTCAAATTTCCTTTTATTAAAACAACACCTCACGAGATAAATATTTGTCACTCGTACGCTGTACTTTACTTCATCCTGACATTGTTTATATGCAAAGCTTACTAGAGCGTGCACGAATATCGCGCATAATGTATAAATTAAGTATCGCACGTCCCGTGTTAACACCGAGGGTGAGTCCGCGTCGCGCAGGTACTATCGACACCCGCCCGCCCATATCGCGCACCGCCCATTACATTGGGCGGTCACAGCACGATTCCAATTAACAATGCCACCTACACATATAACTTGCAAAACTACAGGTTAGATACTCCATCCTTTTGAGAAATAGTTATCATTGTAAATTGGCTGTTTGTATGATAAATGAATTTTATAAATGGCATAGACTGTTTTCGTCAATATTTTTTATTTTACTAAACGCATATGCGATAGAATAATTGAATTGATATTTAGTTGTTATCTAGATTTCGCTATTTTTTAAATAAAGCATTTTATATTCGTTAAAAACAAAATTCAAAATATTCTGAATAAGCTATTGTAAATATTTTAATTACCACATAATAAAAGTTAAAAATTACGCGTTAGGTACATGATTTCGACATATAAATAACACAAAATGTGATTGCTCGGGTTTAATAAAAACTACAACTTAAAATAATCATCACCACTAGCTCGACAGCTCAGGGTGGACCAAGGCTTTTCTTTGAAGGGACTCCCATGCAACCATCTGTGTGACAACCGACCTCCAGTTACCTAACTTCAGCACCCCCAAAATTTTTTTCCACCGCATCTTTCCATCTCATCTTAGGTCTTCCTCTTCGTCTTTGTCCTTGCAGTTTGGTAAAAAAAATTCATCCATCTGAACAAGATGAGCAGCCCAATTTAGTCTATGAATTTTATATCTGTTTCTTTGTAAAATTTATATAAAAGTATTTAAATCTCAGCACTGAAACAAAAGTGTATGTGCCTAAAGTAATATTGGTAGAAGTTTGGCGAGATTTTTTGTGGAAAACATGTATTTTATTTCCTTCTGGTTTATATTTAGATTCATAGCCTTTGCATCAACGTCAAGAACTTGAAAATTCTCTTTCAAAGCAGCAATAGATCTTGCAATCGCAACACCATCATCAGCATAAGCAAGAATTTGAACGGACTTTAAGAAGATATGGCCTTTCAATTCGATACCTGAGTCTCTTAAAACATTTTCTAAAACAGTATTAAAAAATTTGAAAACAAATTACCCTGCCGAACTCCATTTAGTATGGGTAATTCGTCCGATAACTTGCCCTGAATTCTTGCCTTTGAAATTAAAAGTCTAGCTATCACCGAAGAGATTTACATTTCCTTCATTGTTTCGAATAATTTTTCTATTTTGAAATAATCAAAAACCGCTCAAAAATCAATAAACAAATAGTGAACATAAAAACCAAATTCCAAGGTCTTTTTGAGAATTTGTCTTAATCCAAAGATATGCCACTCTGATAAAGCCACTCTGATAATTCTCGATTTGGGAGTCAACACATTGCAACAACCTTTCAAAGAGAATATATGAACAAATCTTGTAGGCTGTAGAAAGGTGACTAATACCTCGGTAGTTCGAGTAGATAAAAGGATCTCCTTTTTTGAGGATAGGACAGATAATATTGGTGCTCCAATCCTCGGGAATCTGATCACCGCTCAAAATTTTAAGAATCAATTCATAAATATTTTTTAAACAACTCAGGACTCTCTAGCTCCGAAGACAACAGATCAAGACTTTTTAATAGCTAGTTTTCTTATTTCAATCGTGGGCGATACAACAACTGCCTCTTCTTGTATTTTACATGTATTGTAAGAGCACGGATGCTCTACATTTAACAAACTATTAAAATGTGCAACCCATATATTTAGAAAAACTTCTGATTCACATAGATAGAATTGTACCTTCCTTATATCAATAAAAAATCAACCTTGGTTTAAAGCCTTTCCGACAAATATTGATTTTACGATAAATAACACAGTTTTCATTAACTCCTTTAAGATATTCAATACCTGTTAGGTTATTTTCTTAAAAGACTCTTTTTCTTTCAGAACAATTTCTTTACCTCTCTCATTACGTTACCAAATTCATCACCCGTAGATCTACTGTACTTTTGAATCATATTATTATAGGCGATATTATTTTTAAGAGTCGCAGCCATACACTCATTATCATATCAGTCCTCCTTCCTTGGTTTACTGACTTTACCCAAGACTGTGTCTGCCACTTTCACAGTATTTTCTTAATGTTTGTCCACACTCCATTAATATCATCAGCAGGTGGACTGTCCGAAGGAGCTCTTTAGGTACATTATCGTATTCCGTTTTAACTTTTGCGTGCTTTAATTTCAGACAATCAAAATTTTTTCCTTTTTTATCCCGTCACATCCTCATATAGGTGACTCTTTCACACAGCCTCGTAATGACTAGAAAATGGTCGGAGTCAACATTAGCACCTCTGTATGTCTTAACATTTAGAAACTCGGTAAATTTCTTTTGTCGAGAAATGTCTTTTATATAGTAATATATGAGCAATCTGATTCTGAAACCAAATTGATCATGTTTCCGGACTTATAATAAACCATACATAATAAATTAACAAATTAATAAATAAATTTGCTGTCCTTCTCGCTATAGATCTACGTCAAACTTTTATTACAAAAAAATTAAATTAATTTGATCGCATTTATTTACGCGTAATAACTTGACTGCCGAAGATAATTTGTAAACTTATTAAAATAAAAATAAAATTGTATTGCCTGTGGAAAACAGTATATTTATTTTAGGGGTGATTTTGGTACATAATTTTTTCTTTAAGTTAAATATAGTGCGATCAAATTTAAAAATTTTAAGGACGTTATCAATCTCATTTCCAAATATCATAAAACAATAAACCATGAGGAAATTAGGCATTTTCTTGATTTCTCTTTGGAAGTAAAATTAATGATAAAACAAGGTAGATTATATTTACAAGCAAAATAATTACGTACATAAAACTTACGGACAATTTTTAAAAAACGCTTAAAAAAGTATGCTTATTTTTAAAATATTAACATGTTTTTAATGATAAATATGAAAAAAATCAATTGCCGTCATGGGATGCCTGGGAGATGTAAGACATATCAATTTTATAAATATTCACCAGGCCCACATAAGTCCGACAAAATGTAGTCCAAGCATAGATTTGGATTGTACAATCAGCATATCGAAAAATATTGCCAAAAATATTTTTACTTAAAACTGAAATTAGTACGAATAACCATTACACATGACGAAGTAAAATTTCTTTGACGATTTCGGAAGGTATTTTGTAGTCAATGATGTATTTATATTACCAATAGCAAATATCTTGAATCACGGTTGATTTACACCCATTCGTTAAGGAATTACATGATTCATCATGAGACCGTGACCTGGCTGATGGTGTAGAAATTTTGCAAAATAACTACTACCAGTAGCCAATATCTTGAATCATGGTTGATTTACTCCCATTCGTTAAGGAATTACATGATTCATCATGAGACAGTGACCTGGTTGATGGTGTAGAAATTTTACAAAATAACTACTACCAGTAGCCAATATCTTGAATCACGGTTGATTTACTCCCATTCGTTAAGGAATTACATGATTCATCATCAGACCGTGACCTGGCTGATGGTGTAGAAATTTTGCAAAATAACTACTACCAGTAGCCAATATCTTGAATCACGGTTGATTTACTCCCATTCGTTAAGGAATTACATGATTCATCATGAGATCGTGACCTGGTTGATGGTGTAGAAATTTTACAAAATAACTACTACCAGTAGCCAATATCTTGAATCACGGTTGATTTACTCCCATTCGTTAAGGAATTACATGATTCATCATCAGACCGTGACCTGGCTGATGGTGTAGAAATTTTGCAAAATAACTACTACCAGTAGCCAATATCTTGAATCACGGTTGATTTACTCCCATTCGTTAAGGAATTACATGATTCATCATGAGATCGTGACCTGGCTGATGGTGTAGAAATGTTGCAAAATAACTACTACCAGTAGCCCATATCTTGAATCACGGTTGATTTACTCCCATTCGTTAAGGAATTACATGATTCATCATGAGACCGTGACCTGGCTGATGGTGTAGAAATTTTGCAAAATAACTACTACCAGTAGCCAATATCTTGAATCACGGTTGATTTACTCCCATTCGTTAAGGAATTACATGATTCATCATGAGATCGTGACCTGGCTGATGGTGTAGAAATGTTGCAAAATAACTACTACCAGTAGCCCATATCTTGAATCACGGTTGATTTACTCCCATTCGTTAAGGAATTACATGATTCATCATGAGACCGTGACCTGGCTGATGGTGTAGAAATTTTGCAAAATAACTACTACCAGTAGCCAATATCTTGAATCACGGTTGATTTACTCCCATTCGTTAAGGAATTACATGATTCATCATGAGACCGTGACCTGGCTGACGGTGTAGAAATTTTGCAAAATAACTACTACCAGTAGCCAATATCTTGAATCACGGTTGATTTACTCCCATTCGTTAAGGAATTACATGATTCATCATGAGACCGTGACCTGGCTGACGGTGTAGAAATTTTGCAAAATAACTACTACCAGTAGCCAATATCTTGAATCACCTTTGATTTACTCCCATTCGTTAAGGAATTACATGATTCATCATGAGATCGTGACCTGGCTGATAGTGTAGAAATGTTGCAAAATAACTACTACCAGTAGCCCATATCTTGAATCACGGTTGATTTACTCCCATTCTTTAAGGAATTACATGATTCATCATGAGACCGTGACCTGGCTGATGGTGTGGAAATTTTGCAAAATAACTACTACCAGTAGCCAATATCTTGAATCACGGTTGATTTACTCCCATTCGTTAAGGAATTACATGATTCATCATGAGACCGTGACCTGGCTGACGGTGTAGAAATTTTGCAAAATAACTACTGCCAGTAGCCAATATCTTGAATCACGGTTGATTTACTCCCATTCGTTAAGGAATTACATGATTCATCATGAGATCGTGACCTGGCTGACGGTGTAGAAATTTTGCAAAATAACTACTACCAGTAGCCAATATCTTGAATCACCTTTGATTTACTCCCATTCGTTAAGGAATTACATGATTCATCATGAGACCGTGACCTGGCTGATGGTGTAGAAATGTTGCAAAATAACTACTACCAGTAGCCCATATCTTGAATCACAGTTGATTTACTCTCATTCGTTAAGGAATTACATGATTCATGATTAGACCGTGACCTGGCTGATGGTGTAGAAATTTTGCAAAATAACTACTATCTGTAGCCAATATCTTGAATCACGGTTAATTTACGACCATTCGTTAAGGAATTACATAGTTCAACTCCAAAACTCATCATTAGACCCTAACCTGGTCGATAGTGTAGTTTGAATCCCGATTGATTTACTACCTTCCGTCAATGAGTTCCATCTTTCATTTCGGAATCGAATCATCAGACCATCATGGTGATATATGAGGAGCTCATTGGTATACACATTTAAACAAAATAATGATTAGTATTAAACTTTATAAAAAGAGAATAGAAATATATCCAAGTATACGAGTATATCTGTAAATAACCGATGTATTCACGAAATTCTATAGTCAGTCGATGCTTTCAAATACAGGAAACTGCGTAAGCAAACTAAAGACTTTACTGAACTTTATATAAATCTGAGCTACTCTCAAGTCGTGCCTAAAGAAGTTTTACATCAAAAATAATTTTATTAAGAAAATAAGCCCAGACACGTACATTAAAAAAATTATGAACAACGGCAACGGCTCGTTGGTGTAAGGGTGTGATTTTAGCTTTGGGTGCAAGAAGTCCTGGATTCAACTTCCGGACGAACTCAACTACATTTAAGTAACTCTTTTAACGTTTTAATGTTATAAGACAGTTTAATTCAATACAGTCAATTCAATCGAGCTATCCGAATTAAGTCGGAAGAAGCCAACAAGACGCAAAGCTGGCCAAATTATCTTGGAAAAGCCAACAATAAAACGAAATTGGCCAAATGGTGGATTTAACCGGAAAAGGCCGACAATACACGAAGATAGCCGAATGTCACGACGCATCTTGCCAGCTGAACATTTTAACTCCCATCCTTACGTGCCATTAGATGTTTCACATCGAAAAATCTTGCAACCTTTTATCGTAACAATCAATAAAAATTAGCCACAGAAAAACCGGATTACAAAATATTCGAAACTACAGATTGTTAGAAGTTAAATTAGAACTATATCCTGTGTTAATTATAATTACATGTTTATATTTTTATTAATTATTGAGAAACGAAAAATAATTAGTTAGAGAAATTACAATAGTTAATATATTTGGAAAATTAAGTACAAATTAGTTTTGTACGCCCACAAAAAACATATTATGAAAAAAGTACAACAGAAAAATTAAAATTAACATACGAGTAAAAAATGTAAAACAATTATAATACATAATATACAAACTAATTTACTTAAACAATAAACATAAATCTTTATTGAATAACATGATACGATCATCAACACGATATGTAACGCCATGTACAAACATTATAAAATAAACTTGTTTTTTTTTTCAAGTGGGTTTTGACTGAAATTTCAAAAGTTATCATGTCTTGTCAGTGAAACAAAGCCTTGTATTAACTTATTTCCAGTTAGAATCCCTTAAGATATTCTTGCGTGGAACAAAAAGAAAAAAACAGACAAAATATCTAAAAACAATATCTGTTCTACAATTACTTTTACTTTTTGGTTTTTATTACTTTTATCTTACCCTCTAAATCATTTCTTTTACAAATATTTTCATTGTACAGATATGATGATTCTACAGTTTTGTAATATGCATGGATTAACTATACAAACTACATATACGAGAGCCTATACGAATACTAATATTCAAGACAAAGGTCTGTAATTGAAATTACTTATAATTTACCCCTGAAATCTAGTGAATTCTGTGAACTTTACTCATAGATAAGTACTTTCATGCTCACAGTAATACTTTGACAATATCCATTAACATTTCTTCCAGGATAAGTAGGCGTTTTAGTACTTCTTTATTACTTTGAGAACTTCTTTATTACTAACATGTTACCAAAAGTCATCTTCAAACCAAGTTGTTAAAGAAGAATGAAAAACGTCTTGGTGATTTAGATCTGTAAAATTATTCATTCCCCTCTTTCTCAACCTGAAAAAATGTGTTAACCACACAGTAAATAAATTTAAATAATTTTATGACAATCATAAAAGTTGTAATGAAGGTATCATTACTACTCGCTAATTCTAATCTATGTTCAATGAATTCAATAGCCACAATCATCGTGCCACGTTCGAAATATCTCAAATACTTTTCATTAATTTGAAATAAGTATTACACATGCACACATTTTGCTTTTTGCTTCCTTCTTATTGAATATTAACAAATATGGTCTTTAGTTTAATTATTTTTATTAGATAAATTTTTAAAACTTTCATAAGCGTACCGATCATTAACGTTCATTAGCACTTCACCTTTTACTTCCCTGTCGTTAGTCTTCTTCCTTCTCGATCCTTGAGATAACGACGGAGTATAAAAGAATTACCAAAGGGCAAATTAATAATTCAACATTTCCGATTTATTTCATGTCTAAATGCTTACTTAAATCATAGCTGCATAATGAAATCTATCGACTTAAACCACTTTAAAGTAGGAATACATAAATATAAAAAAATATACAAAAAATCAACAATGTGTCTCCAAATATAATTCTGTTGGACAATGTAATTCTGACTTTATAATTATTTTTAGGTTCTTTACATCTAGTGTTTGTTTTCTGTAAACAACCTAAACTTTGAAAGACTTTATTTGTGTATTTCTTGTGAATACTTACAGAATCATCTTTGCTGAAACTGGTTTTTATTAATTCACGATTTGAAATTATATATAAATAATTATAATGCGAAAACTTATAAACGATTTACTTACTTAAAAGTGTTAGAATGGCTTAAGTGAATTGGTGCCAGCTAATTTATTTGATGCACTTAATGATAGTAATCTTAAACGTATTGTTACTGTGTATATGGTATAATATCAAAATAAAAAAAACGTACACAAATAATATAATTATATTCTTAAAAGTGTACATGTGCATGATATGCTAGAGAAGGAACCTCATTTAAATTCGAAATACCGAATTTCCTTCATTACGTCTCGAAAAAATTATTTTTTATTTTCACTTTGCCTTCCTAAATAAAACAATTTTACTGAGTATATGAAATGAAAAATCTTCATGAACTCAAATATTTAGCTCAAACTTCGCGTATTAAGTCTTTTATTACAATAATATTAGTTTTGTACAGCATTGTACCAGAAAATGCAAAAAAAATATTTTCCTTTTATAAATGAATGTGTGAAAAACCTACTAACCACTAATTGAATCTGGTATGGTTCGAGAAGATTTTGTCATAAGACCCTCAAACTATAGTAAAAGAACTTATTCTACTCACATAATCTTATTCTATCTCAATTAACATCTATTCTGAAAAAAAGTTTTGAATAATATTTACCCATTTAATTATAATAGTCCCAATTAAAGCCACTAAAAATATTAATAGAGCACTAAGTCTACACATATTCACGTCACAAATAATTTTCATTTTGCGAAACTCACCCTACGATTTCATGTTAAATAATCCTATTATATGTTCGTAAAGTTACTTTGCTCGACAGAATACAATACAATATTCTCAGGTTTATTCTTTTTTGCCCAAAGTAGCACCAATTGTTCATAATATAAAATAACAATGAAATACAAATATAACACCAGGATTTGCGGACAATAAAACTAGATAAATTACGATGCATGCACGAAAATACGAGCTTTATAATATTCTATTTTCACGACGAGTACTGTTTGTTACGAGTAGTATACTTATGGTGTACTATTGGTATTTGAACTGAATTGTTTATGAAAAACAGAAATCGTATAGTATAACGTTATTAAAATATATTTGCAAAAATAAAATATGTGTCCCTCTATGATATTCAGAAGCGATGTTGAGATGATATTAGTTTAAGAAGGGGGGACAAAGTTGCTCGCGTCCGTGATCTTCACACGTGTCCCCTGGGTAACGCTAAATGAGCAACAGCGATTCGCCACTTTGCGCGCCGACCATGCGAAGAAAACAATTATCAAACGGCACTTCTAAGCGCCAGAACGCAGGCCTCAAAGTCATTTTTTGGAATGCCGGAGGTCTAAGCAACAACAAGTTCTTAGAACTAAAACGAAACGTCCTGAAAACGGATGCGGATTTATATGTCATTGTTGAGGCAGGTGCCTCCACCGAGAGTTCCCAGTTCTACACAACTACAGGATACACGAACCACATTCTGAAAAGAAGCAGGCAAGTGGCCTCAGGCATAATTATGGGAATAAAGACAACTCTTATTTGCAAAACTGAAGTAATCCATAAAATGGAAGATCAAGACAAGCTGGAGGCTTTTCAGGTTGAAGCCTGGAAGGAGTCCCAGCACTTCACACTTTTCTTTCTCTACAACCCACCTGAAAACATCCCGGGCTTAGAAATTCTGGAACGACGAATCCAGCCAAATTGTATCATTATCGGCGACTTCAACAGCCCGTCAACTAGATGGGATTATAATAGAACATCAGGCACGGGTAAACACCTTGAAGATTTTATCGACGACAACCTTCTGGATGTACTGGACACACCGCCGACATTCCTGTCCTTTTCGGGAAGTCTCACAAGGCCAGACCTCGTCATCTCCTACCCCCACATAAGGGAAAAAATTCGTGTCAGCCTACTTGGTGACGCTGGAGGCTGTGGACACAGAGCTATGCTTATCAATTGCAAGTTGAGAGGGGAAGAAATAATGCCAAACAGGGCGCCAAGGTGGAACTTTCGTAAGGCAAAGTGGGATGAATACCGGCGACGTACAGACGAGGTGCTTTCAGATGTGCCAATAACAGACCCAGAGAAAACCACAAGAGACATCACGAATTGAATCCTCGAGTGCGCAAGAAAATGTATACCACGTGGACAAGTCAAGCGATATAAACCCTTTTGGAATGCAGCCCTTGAACATCTTAAATGCCCGAAATAGGTCCAGGCGTAAAGCAGAAAGATCTAAATCACATCAAGACTGTGAGGAGCTTCGTGGAAGACAGGCTGCTCTTACGCGGGCTATAAAAACAGGGAAAAGAGAAGTTTTTAGAACCTTTGTGGGTGGGCTAGATTTCAGAAAAGATGGTCCCAGAGCCCACAAATTCCTGTCCACTTTAAATAACTACGAAAATAAACAGCAACAACATCCTATTCTACACAACAACAAAGAGCTCACTTCTCATGCTGAAATCGCAGAAGCACTCTGCAGACATTTTACAAGTGTCAGCAATGTAAAGATCATCAAAAAAGTAAAGCCATGCCTCCTTCGGACTCCTCCCCAGACATGCCTGGATCAGACACTGAGTGGAATCTGTACAGAGGACTTCCTTATGACTGACCTTGAAACAGCCCTCTCCCAGTGTAAAAATAAAAAAGCAGCTGGTCTAGACCAAATCTTTCCTGAGATGCTGATTCATCTTGGAAAAACAGCAAAGGAGGTGCTACTGAGACTCGTGAATCTCACCTGGAACAGTGGAGTACCCAGCAAATGGAGAAAAGGTGAAGTTATACCAATCTTGAAAAAGGAAAAAGATCCGTGTAGAATCGACAGCTATCGTCCCATCACTCTAACTAGTTCCCTGTGCAAGGTGGCTGAGAGGATGGTCCTAAACAGGTTACAGCTCGCCACAAGCTATCTGAATCTCATCGACGATGCGCAGGCTGGCTTTCGTAAGCATAGGAACACCATGGATCAAGTTGTGTCTTTCTCTCAGTGCGTTAAAGACGGTTTTCACCGGAAGATGTCCACGGTAGCAGTCCTCGTGGACCTCAAAGCAGCTTACGACACCGTGTGGCGCGGCATGATTTTGCACAAGATGGCCAAGGCCGAATTGTCGGGAAAGCTTTTCCACTGGACAAAGTCTTTTCTTGGAGAGCGCTACCAAAGAGTAAAATTCCAAGGCCAGTGCTCCAAATTCCGTATCCAAAGACAGGGGCTCCCTCAAGGAGCCGTTATCAGCTGCCAACTCTTCAACCTCACGATTAATGACGTGCTTGATGCTATCAAAACCAGGGTGTGGAGGCACTACTGTATGCTGACGATCTGCTCATTTGGGCCAGCAGTAGCTCTCTTCTTTCCATCGAGTCAGCGCTGAATAAGACCCTCTAAGATCTCGAAAGATGGGCGGATGAAAATTGCCTCACAGTCAGCACGGAAAAAAACCGTATTCCAAGTCCTCAGCCTATCGACAAAACAGCCAGATATAAATCTGACTTACAAGGGTGTGAATCTTGAAAAACAAGATGTTAGTAAATACCTAGGCGTGTACATCGACAACAAAATGACATGGAAAGCCCATATTAGCAGCTCTGCCGAAAAGGCCATCAAAAGATGTCGTCTGCTCAAACGCCTAACAGCAACGAAATGGGGTGCTACCCAAGACGTACTCCTAACGACGTACAAAACCTACATTCGTCCTGTCCTTGAGTATGGAGGCGAAGCTACCATAACAGCAAGTGAAAGTACTGTCTCCCCCCTGGAACTCGCACAAAATACAGCACTGAGAATCATAACCGGAGCCTCGAAATCAACACCTATTGCCGCTATGGAAACTCAAACTAACATTGAGCCTATTCAGTGCTGACGAGACAGATCTGCACTTCTTTTCTGGGAAAGACAAAGACGAATACTTCCATGTAAATGGAAACAATACAAACAAGCTTTCTCCCGACTGAAAATACAGAAAACGCCTCTCACGATAACTGACTCTATCAGAGAAAAATATAACATACCACTACCAGAGCCAGCACCTTTTCCTCAGAGGTCAGATACTGTGTCCTGCTTGCCTCTTGTGGAGCTTCGACTCATAAACCACAACTTGCCGAAACACCAAACAATTGATGTTGCCCTGAGAATGGCTGCCCTGGAGACTATCCACACCAGGTATCCCTCCCAGGACTGGTTGCATATTTACTGTGACGGCTCGTCGATGCCAAACACAGGGAATACCGGAGCAGGCTTCACATCTACAGTATTTGAGGGCTCCGTTGCAGTCGGTTCCCCGCTTACCAACTACGATGGAGAGATTGCAGCGATATACGAGGCCGCCGGGGAACTGGAGCGTCTTACAACATCACAAAGCGTAGTTTTTCTCATCGACTGCCAGGCAGCTATTCTGGCACTCTCTACCAACCGCTACACAGATTGTCCCAAAACCCAACTCTGTCGTGCCAGACTGTCCAACCTGGTGAATGCTGGCTTTCGACTTACTCTGCAGTGGATTCCGAGCCACGTCGGGATAGAAGGGAACGAAAAAGCCGACGTACTGGCAAAACACGGAACGACCCTACAGCAGCCCATCTGCTCTCCGTCATTTTCATCCGCTAAGTCGGTCGTCTGCAGAGCGATACATGCCTGGATCGAGTCTCGACGCACACAGTCCGCCGTCGGAAAGAACTGGGTTTGTCTAATTGATTCGCCTATTCGACGCGACCTACCCAGAGCTGTCAGTGTCGCAGCTTTCCGGTGTGCCACGGGCCACGACTACCTGGCGTGCCACCTGAAACATATTGGTGTCCTGGGGAGCGATGCCTGCCTGCTCTGTGGACGTCCAGGAATGTCTTTTGACCATCTCCACGTTTGCCCGAAGATGAAGCCCTACCTTGATGATTGGGAGAGGAGGGCGCCCCCTGATGATCACCCTGCCTACAAAACAGCTTTTCTCTACTGGTCGGCGCGTCACCTAATGGCAGACATGCCAAGGGTGGGCGTTGGCTAGTAGTAGTAGTAGTAGTAGTTTAAGAAGTAAATTTCCTATCGTACATCTCGGAGACGGAAAAATGTGGACCTTGATTGTATATATGGGTCCGTGTTAACATAACCTAAACTTTGAAAGACTTTATTTGTGTATTTCTTGTGAATACTTACAGAAACTTCTTTGCTGACAACTAGTTTTTATTAGTTCACGATTTAAAATTACATATAAATAATTATAATGTGAAAACTTATAAACGATTTACTCACTCAAAAGGGTTAGAATGGCTTAAGTGCATTGGTGCCAGCTAATTTATTTGATGCACTCAGTGACAGTAATCTTAAACGTATTGTTATTGTGTATATGGTATAATATTAAAATAAAAAACGTACACAAATAATATGGAATGGTGCAAATAGCACACTGTTTATATTTAAATAAAGTGTACTAATTACAGTAAGCCATGGTCTAAATTCTGAATTTTTATTTAATTTAAAATAAATACTTTTATAATTTACTATGGCTTTAAACAAGGTCTTGAAAATCAACTCAATTATGATAATATAATGTTTATATATGAAATTTCTTCCTATAATTTAACCACCATTTTATATTTGTTCAAGAGTGATAGTTAATCCCGTCGTTAAGGATGCAACTGATAAACATATCTATTGGAATGTAATGATTTCGAACCTCGTAAGGAAAACTAAAACATTATGCGATTGCTGGTGAGCCGTTTGAAGTGGATAAATTAAGTACTCGAATTTTTTACTTCCGTGTATTATGCGGAACATCGTTTAATTAAAGTGACTCAACAATACTTTTTTCATAATTTTACAGACGTATTGAAAAAATGCAAAATAATTAAATATTTCAATAGGTGATACTCAAAAATATTCACATAGAAATTTTACGGAGTGAGTAGGGGGTGGATAATTTAAACACTGGACTTTTTTTTACTTCCGTATATTAGCGGAACATCGTTTAATTAAAGTAACTCAACAATATTTTTTTTCATCATTTTAGAGACATATTGAAAAAAAATAAATATTTCAATAGATAATACTAAAAAATATTCTCATAGAAATTTTAGGGAGGGGGAGGGGGATGGATAAATTAAGTACTGAACTTTTTTTACTTCCGTTTATTATGCGGAACATCGTTTAATTAAAGGAACTCAACAATATTTTTTTTCATAATTTTAGAGACATATTGAAAAAACTACAAAAAAATTAAATATTTCCATAGATAATACTCAAAAATATTCACATGGAAATTTTAGGGAGGGGAGGGGTGGATAAATTAAATACTGTACTTCTTTTTACTTCCGTTTATTATGCGGAACATCGTTTAATTAAAGGAACCCAACAATACTGTTTTCGTCATTTCAGAGACATATTAATTGAAATGCAAAAAAATTGAATATTTCAATAGATAATACTCAGAAATATTCGGATGGAAATTTTAGGGAGGGGAGGGCTGGATAAATTAAGTACTGTATTTTTTACCTCTGTGTATCATGCGGAACATCGTTTAATTAAAAGAACTCAAAAGTACTTTTTTCGTAATTTTAGAGACATATTGAAAAAAAATTTAATATTTCAATAGATAGACCCAAAAAGATTAATATGGAAATTTTTATAAAATATCCATATTAATATTTTTGGGTATTATCTAAAAAAATTTCCATGTAAATATTTCTGGGTACTATTTTTGGGTAATATATTATTAATGGGGAAAAAAGTAAACACTAAAAAAATTTTAAAATTCTTTATCTGGTATGCGTTTGATTTATGAAGACTATTTATAAAGCTTTCAAAAAAATCATTATTAGTTATTATATCATCAGAGATACACTTAAAAACGTACAACAAAAATATTACCAATTATATATTATTTCTGAAAGTAATCAACCTAAAATTATGAATAAAAAATATATTTTTCGTAAGTCTACGCAAAGGTTGTGGAAAAACCATAGATTCGTTTCTATATGTCATAATTTGTTAAATATGTACTATGTTTTTAGGCCTGTGAAATGTACAATAGGCAATACATTAACATTGTGAAAAAATTATATTTAAAGTTTAATAGAAATACTACGTGCCTTTAAATGTTTATAAGTGCCTAAATGTGTGTAGAACCTTCGTAGTGCGAGTTCTACTCCAGTTTGTTTGGCAGATTTATGTATTAATTCTGCCGTTGAAAAACAAAATGTAGGTGTTAACTAAAGCGGTGACCAAACTTAATTACTGAATAGCATAATAGACCCTTGCCATTATAAACACAAATATATTATAGAAAATGCATATTCGTTAGGCTAGTCAGTTAAAAAATTACTAATTATAATGTGTACAAATCGGCAACAAACGAGCGCGATAACACAGTGAAAACCCATTTGCTTAAACACAACATGTCTTTAATTCCACGTTAGTCTCCAGTAACAACAAGCGACTTAGACAAACTAGACCGAAATATTTCGCGTTTACGAAACACAATTAGCCTCAACTCGAATTCACTTTCGGCAATGATTAAAACGTGATACGGAAACGGAACACGACGACTCGTTGTATGTAAACGGAAAACTACAACACTGCTGACCGGATAACGGTCTAAGAGGTACAGTGTTTGCGAGAACTTCACATGGTCTAATTGTGGTCTGAAATCGTTTGTGAACATTTTGTATTTATGTAAATCGTAAACAGCTCATGATATTCTCGACCGTGATAACTCGACCGTGGCCAGAATACCATTTCAAGTTCCACTTTGAAAATGTAAAATTTAAAATGTTTAAAAAAAAATGAAAATATTAAAATGTAATCATCATTTTCATGCTTAAAGAGTCACAAGAAAAAAAATTGAAGGACGATAGAAACAACAAAAGACTTTTTTTTCACTTCATTAATTTCTTAAGGTCTATATTTTCTTTATCATACATTAAAAAAAATGATAATCTAAAATGATACTTCAATATGTTAATCCGTAAGAAAGTAATTTTAAACTTTCCTTTTTTTAATAAAAAATTTAAACTTTAGAAAATACTTTTTAAGTTAGATTGCATTGAAAGTGTTTCATTTTTGTATTTGATAATTCCATTCGTAATACGAAATTGAATATCAGAATATTGCGTATTCCATTTACAAAAAAATGACGACAAAATTAATCATTACATATAATCATGCTACATATGTTTAAGACTTTCATTCTTAATGCGAAATCCAATATTATAATATTGCGTATTCCATTTACAAAAAAAATTACTACAAAAGAAATCATTATATACAATCATGCTACATATGTTTAAGAATTTCATTCTTAATGCGAAATCCAATATTAGAATTTTGCGTATTCCATTTACAAAAAAAATCACGATAATTGAAAGTATTATAATCATTACTGACTAACATCTGAAAATATATATCTTTTATAAAATGCGTATTAACTTAATGTTTCGTTCGTAAAATTATCAGCATCCAATCAAGAAGAAATTGAAATTAGATCGATCTTTATTCGGACGGGGCAGTAGGCAGAAGCGAGCCAATAATATACACAAATATTTAAATGTCCTATACAAATATTTATCACACGTTATCTATATTAGACTATTATTATTACCAAGCGTCCTTTGAGAGTCCTCTGTACAAGCAAATACCAAAAACCTGATTCCGTTATTCAAACGACCGAGGTAAATGTCCGTCGAGAAAAATGACAGGTGGGTTTTGCAGAAATTATCGTTAAGCGTCATAAATATGCGCTTCGGCGTACCGTCACTGAGGAACATTTAATCTTTTAAATATACATCAAAGTAGGCAGGTCGCTTAAAACGAATATATACGTCTATATCTTATATAACATGACGCTTAATAATAACTTGATTTGACCGACGAGTACCTATTGATATAGGGACATTTTAAGGTATATTTCTTTTTTAATATTTTTATTTTATCACATTTTACTGTTTTTCCGGATTTACATAAATTTCTCTATCGTTAGGATTTGAACCACAAAATATAAGGTTAATTTGTTTTTTTTTTAAGAAAATTTCATTCGTTCTATTGACACCATTCAAATTTGGTCGAAATTATATTTCTTATTTTAACATAAACAGTTTAAATAATCGTTAATTAAAATACACCTGAAAATTCATAATTATTACGATTTTATGTAAACAGCGGAGAAAAACAAATTAAAAAAAATAGGTATGGTCTGCGATAACTGAGGCCGATTAGATGTACCGTTTAAAATGAAAATGAATGAAATTGTGTACCTAGAATTCGTAATAGTGAGTGTAATAATGGGGAAGAGAAATCGTAAAAGGTAAAAAATATTTGAAAAATATTGTTCTGAATAGGACCTGTGTGATGGAAAAAAATTGATGGAAAAATATTGTAAACTATCATGAAACTATCATATCAAATATTTGAAAAATATTGTAAACTATCATGGTTATTAAGTCCATGTAGGCTATATATCATCAGACGCATAGCGTGATGATATACAGACTAGGGCTTAGGGCCAAAGCAATGATAAAAATTTAACAGAAACCAGGGAACACTGCTTAAAGGGCGCAAGGTAGAGAGAAACCAGTTTGTTTATTAACTTATCAACCAGAGTTTTTCCCCCGATACACCCTCAACCCCGACAAACGATATCGTTTGGCGAACGGAGCAAAGACGTTTAGAACAGCAAAATTAAGATAATTCTACGCAAGACAAAGTGTGGAATACAGCTAGTATTTTATAAAAACCGTAACAAATTAATGATTTAAGTAAGATGGATAAAAATAAAACGATATTTAATTTATCATTTAGATGTGTTGAAGTGTATACCTCAACACATGTGACTTCAACAGCTGTGTTATTAAATAGTTCAATAACTTGTACTAAGCCTTTTGACCTTGATGCTAAAATATTGCACTTGAACCATAATCATGACGGAAAATAAAAAAACACTCGATAAATAAACACTAAAAGATTACTCAAATCTTAATGGTATAGAACGCGTCAAGCAAAGTCAATAGAAAAATTTCCTTCACAGAACATTAAGAAGTACTGATTCTACCTCAAGTGATGCTCAAACGATATTTTTTAATAAAGAATAGGGGAATAAGGTTTTCTTACTCAATAAACATTTTCAAAAGACATGAATGTTAATACTGCGTTCGTGGAAATTGGAAAGTGAACGATAGGTAAGAGATCTAGGATTTAGTGGAGCAAAAGGTATCGTAGAAAATGTTGGCGACACATATGTTAAGTTAATATTCATAGGTAAACTGAATTTTGATCGACTGATTTAAATTCAGTGAAAAAGTTTAACAAGATAATATTGTACATTCGTCGCTCTCAAACCATCTCCGATCTCTTGTTAACTGTTAAAAGAGAAAACGAGAGAATATGAAAGCGGAAAGGGTGGAAGTAAAATTTCAGGAGAGTGAAAAGCGCGTTGAGGAATGTAATGATATTAAAAAAGTACAGAGGAGGTAATATCATACAACTGTCACAAGTTACAGTAAAGCATGGGTTGTGATATGAAAAGGATGATAAACGACCAAAGTATAATATACGTAAGAACATTTGTGACAATTGAAAAACTTAATCAGGTATATTATCATGTGTGGTAGTGCATGCCTCATTGTTGTCCACTTTGGAACAAAGGAAGAAAAGTTGTTAGGGTATCGCATGATCCACTTTAAGCTTGATATATTTTGTATTTACAAGCTTCTTTATATCAGTGATCAATTCCTGATGCCTAATATTCTTTGCAGTCAAAAATCAACATCCAACTTTACTTTTACTAAACTTCAGTATTATATGCGTGGAAAACGTTTACAGTTTATTACTTTCCGAGAATGTTTCTTGTTTACGACCTTTACTGATAGGGGATATTGCAAGGAATAAATGTTTTGTTTCCTTTTTATTTTGTTAAAAACCGAATTAATACACCGCACCCATCAGTTAAAATTTGTTTTTTTCTTTAATATTTGTTTTTTCTACCTAATTGTTAACAAATGAGAATATTGTCAGGGTACTTGATAAGTATAAGTGCCAATATATAATCGTATAGTATATCATATATAATCGTAAAGTAACAATACTGAACTGAAACATTGATATAATAACTATTTTGCCTTAACAACTACAACTCAATATTATTGTTTTTGGGGTGGTTCAGGATTTGAAAAACAATTTATAGAAAAATTATTTTTGCTAAATTTCCGCTGTTAGACACACAGACAGATCCTTTGTTAGTTCTAAAAGTATTCCCTTTTTTCCTGCTTAGTTATGAAATATCAATTAAACTTTATTCATTAAAAGTTAAAAAGTAATAATTAGTGTTAATTAAATTTTGAGGTACACACGGCGATTATTCAAGAAGAAAACTTATTTACATTCTTGCTTTCAAATATACGACATAATATTAAATGTCACGGGATATAAGGTTAAATGAGAGGAAAACTACTTGTTGTCATAACACTTATTATATTCTAAAGGCATTAAAGTTATTTTAGACGTAATCACGTCAATTGGACGTATAATTAATAAAACATGTTTAATTAATGAAATACTTTTAATGCCAATTGTTAATTAATTAATTAACTGACTACAATCGATACTCAGCCAGAAATATAACTTATATATTATTTTTTATCAGCCCTTTAATATCAATAATAAATTTAAAAGTAACAAAATGAATTAACAAAATTTTTTTTTAATTAACAAAAAAAAACGAAAGATATTAAA
The DNA here is from genome assembly GCA_039881145.1 of Druceiella hillmani. Taxonomy (NCBI): domain Eukaryota; kingdom Metazoa; phylum Arthropoda; class Insecta; order Lepidoptera; family Hepialidae; genus Druceiella; species Druceiella hillmani. The sequence goes on from JAYKKI010000011.1 coordinate 35,148,452, forward strand.
ATTATTTCGTTCAACTCTTCTATACTTATAATATAAATCTTAGAGTTAAATTACTTAGGAAAGAAAGAAAGAAAGAAGAACATGCTTTTTAATCTATTAATATTTCCAAAATTAACTTTCTTTTTCTATTTAAAAAGTTATATTTTCTTCTAGGTACTAACAACACATACGAATCACTAATCACATTTGTAAAAGCATTCGGTTGCCAAATATCGTTTATTTAAAGACAATGGCCTCAAGCCGAATGTTTTATATTCCCGATTTAATAGAATCATCTCAAGAGAAACGTCTAATTTGTCATATCTCGCGTCGACAAATACAATAAAAGGCAAAGAATAAATAGAATACAAATGGTATTATTTTCATAATAATATTTGTAGATTTACAATTTGCAAATGCGAACGGAAACTGGACAAAGCTTTATCGGAGTCCGGAGCCGGAGCAATAGGAGGTCGTCCCCTAGCCGATTCGCCCTTTCGAATTCTTTAAATACAGGGTAAAGAATTTCCTTCTTTTCAATTCAATAGCAGTTAATAAAACAATACTTCTTTTCAAAAGAAACATAAAACTTCAAGTGAATGTCTCGCTTAGTACTTAGCGGGTAACAAATGATTACCGTTGAATGCTTTCGTCCCGCAGCCCTAATAAGATGTTGAGGCTGAGCTGATCGTTTGATTTAGTTTATGAAATATCGCAGCGCGTCTGTTTGAAATTGTGGGTTATTAAATTTTGTTACCTTCTCGGTTCGGTCGTGAGTTAAATTAATTTGTAAAGTTCGATAACATTTTAATAGAATTTCGTTTAATTTATTGTTTATGTTAATGAATTACCTTTTTTTATGTTCACCTTGACGGACGTCTTTCAGGTTGGGAAAATATCGAGATTGCGATTGAAAAAATACTTAACTTGAATGATATAATATAAAAAGTAACTTGGAGAATATTAATACATTTTCGGTTTCCGAGATAATAAGGCTATATCAAAAATGTAATAATTTGAAATTTTTTTTTCGACGGAATTTAAATTAAAATAGATATTTAAGGATAGAGTTTCATCTGATTTTCAATGCTTCATTTTCGTAAACATTCATATTCGTTGGATATTAAAGTATTAATTTATATTTTAATATTTTTATACATATCAATGCGATCTTAATGTACTTGATTTACATGCATACGATTCGAGATAGTAGATATCATGCAGGCAAATTTTGAATTTTCTATTTTCTGATAATATTGATAAGCCATTTAAACTGGACGAGATTGCAATCGTCGCCTTCAAAATTGGATATTTGTACACCATAATACACAAAATAATTACTAATTAAACGAGAAGAAGTAAATAATACACCTAATATGTAAAAAAATTGGATGTCAAAATACCAAAATTTAAAATAATTTTCAAATTTATTATCGACAAAAAACTCAACGAAAGTTAAGAGTTTCGAGCTGTTAGATTATTCTATAGAGCTGTGTGTCCGTTCTTAATTATGGTAGAAACAGCCTAGATCAACTATATACAAGTTACATTAGGAGATTAATGCACTACTATCTGTGAGGACCCGATTAGTGTACAATTCACTATGTGGTAGCACCTTTTCCACGGATGACAACTAAAAGGTAATAACTTAGAGTGAATCTTAACTTAAAAAAATAAATGTAAAGAATATGCGAGTAAATAAAGGAAAAAGATTTACTTCTAAAATTTCGAGAAAGGATATAATAAAAATGTATCGCAACTTTAAAATCAAAATGAAATTTAAACGGCGATTATGAATATATTACGAAGATCCTAAAGCAAAAGGAAATAATATTTATTTCCTTGAAATACAAGGAAAATAAGTGCATTTTTGAAGAGATTTATAACATTTTGCATTAAAATTTCAAAAACAATATTACTAAAAGCATAGTAATAGAGGATTAAATAATAAAGCATGAATAAAATGATTGAAATAGAGGATCAAAATATTTCATAATGGCATACATAAATATATGTGAAATTACACATTATAAGTAGAAAAACATTATGATCTAAATTGCGATATTCTGCTATTTAAAAATTGTTTTCAGAGTAATTCAAGTTAAATATTAGGAATGCTTTCTTAAAATTTAAATTTAGACTTTAATAGACCTTTTCTATGATGAAAACGAGCACAAGGAAAAAGGTGGAATAATATGGCTATGTACTGAATATATTTGGCGTTATGTTTGTAGAAATTCATTATCACTTAATTTTTATTCACAACTCAATGAAACTACGTGATGTAGTATTATATCTACTTTATTTAAGTTATTAACCGCGACCTAGGTTTCGTTGTAAGACGACATCTCCCAGTGGGCCATTCCAAAAGATTTAAAGCTATGTATTTAAAAAGCAAAAATTGCGTCAAATACGCATTCCACCACATGTGTAAAAGCGCCTACAAAATTTAACTCGGAAAACAGTGAATGAGGTCTGTTATAAATAACACTCTCTTCTAATGAGGTCTGTTAAATAACACACTTCTTGACAAAGAAAAATTATTTTGTAAAATCGATAACATTTAGTAAATTATTGAATTAAAGTCTATATCTTCCCAACGTTTCCAATTTTATGAAATATTTTAAGAACAATTACGTCTCGAATGTGTAAAAAGGGCAAGCGGTGCTGGTGATCCGACCCAAATAATTGTATAATCTATGGTCAGACCGGTGCTGCGCCAAACTCTAACGACCGCAGGTACAAATCACACCTTGGGGATATTACTTATTGAGATTTCTGTGGATAAATTTGAAAGTATTTTCCAGGTAGTTGTTTCATGCCATTCCACTTACTACTTCCTTCGTCCCTTTTAATTTTTTTCCCTGCTTTCAAATTAAAGCACAAAATGTACGAAACTAATCCTAAATTGGTTTTAGTACTTAAAGGATATTGAGCGAATATATAAATGTTGAAAAATATTTCGATTATATTTATGAAATATTAAAAAAGAAAATTTGTTATATATCCATCCCTTTAGTTACATGTATATATGTATATTTATATATATATGTATATAAATATATATACACTTATATATATATATATATATATTATATATACATACATATATATAAATATATATATATATATATATATATATATATATATACATATATATATTTATATATATGTAATGTAGTTACTAGTACGGTGTGGTACGAGATAGATTTGGCGTAAATTATGTGTTTCAGTGGAAAGCGGAAAACTCGGCCACAATTTAATTTTAATAATTCACCATCACGGTATCTGGTAGTAGATACCATGATGGTGAACACATGTAAAAATATATGATATCCTTTTTATGCAACTTTTAATATTATCGTGTTAAAATTTCAAACACCAAATCATATTTTAATTTACTTGGTTTGGTCTTATTTTACGAACTGTTATTCTGCTTAACACAAACTTGAAATATTTCGAAAATAAATAAAAAAAATAAAGATATTATACTTTCTATAAGCAGCAAATACCCGCTTCGCTGGTTTTTTTCATCTTACACTCACATATATATACTAGTGTACAATCTTACTACTTGTTAGTACTATTACATATAATTATACAGAGTTAGGTAAGTCACTTAGTTTAGTTAGTTTAGTTTAAGTAAGATAACAATATTACTATAGTTTCAATAACGGTCGATAGTGAAACTCCAGAGAAATTATATTATAGAGAGAGGAAATGAAGGCCTGAGGAAATATTTCATAGGCGAAGTTTACATTTTGAAGGAGTAAGACCGAATTAATTATATCAGTTATCCTATGATAATGATTTTTTAACAATTTTGTAACAAAATATTTTCTTTCCTAATTATATTTCTAAGCAAATATAAGAATTTTGCTATACTAGAACAAATGTACCATAATAAACATAATTGCAAAAAAATACTTTTGAACACAAATCTATATTTTTTAATACTTTTGGACAAATTTAATTTCCTGTATTTTTTAATACAGTTTACGGAATACACTTTGACTAAACTAGAACTAATATTTTTTGGTAATTAAGAAATTCAAGGTAAAATATCAACCTATGGCCATCTCCTGCATGAAGTAGGCTTCTTTTACCCGGCCGTTTCCAATTGTAAAATTAAATAATTTTACACGACCTTTACTTTTAAATTACATTTCGGAATTCCGTTCCTCAAAACGAAAAAAAAACCTTTCAAGATCACTTGGTTGTCCGTTCATCCGTCGGTCCATCTGTCTATCAAAGCTGTTTTTCTCAGAAACGGCTTGAAATATCGAGTTGAAATTAAAGTTGTGTACCGAGGCCCCTAGCATTAAATTGCAGTAATACTTTCAATTTTTTTTGTTCACGGAACAAAAAGATTCAGCTCTTTAAAGCGTATCCATATATTAACACGTGGACAGAGATTTTGTACCCCTTTTTAAGCAAATTATTATCGTTAAATTTTATATCGAGCAGGAGTGCAGAAAGCCAAAATTTGTATATAATGTGTCTTATATATTAATACGTGAAGAAAAGACTTTGTACTCCTTTTTAAGCATATTGGGCTCACGGTGTACTCCTTTTTAAGCTATGTCGCCAAAGATTTTTAAAACATAAGATTGACTGAATGAATTTCGAATGTGAACTGTGAATTTTGTATGATTTCAAATGTTCCTTTTTCAAGTCTGTGGAGAGTATGTCAAATCAAAAAAGGGTATATTTATTATTTTGTGTAAAATATGTATAGCATTTATTTTATATTTTGTGTAATAATGTTTTATACATTAGTGAAACACAGATGCTTAATACACATATCTTGGGGAAGGAAAATTTTGTAGCAGCAATCCTAAAGTAATTTATTCTCGCCTAACTATTAATGTTTTCAAAGCGAGCAGGTAAGTACGTTTGATTATTTAAATTAAATCCTGTTTCGTAATTTCAGTACGGAATTTCAGCTGGTTATACCTCTTTGATAGAAGAAACTCGATAACGTTCAAACTTAGAAATTTAATGAATTACGGTCGAATTTCGACCACTGCGCAACCACTAGTTATGATGAATGCAATAGTCTTTACTCACTGATCATCAAAACCTATCCTTCCGGTCGACTTACTGTCTTCAAAGTCGGCGTAATTGAAGATCTTATATGAAGCAGCCTATGGAATAGATAAATAACTTATTTCTAATTTTATGTACAGTTATACATTTTCATAATTAGTTTTTTTAACCCTGTGAAAATATAAATAGGCAATATATTTACGTTTTGAAACATTAACATTTGTAAATAGTTTAGTTACAAATATTACGTACCTTTAAATGTTTATACGTTACGAAAAGTGTACGGAACCCTCGTGATGAGAGTTCTACTGGTGCTTGAGAGGTTTTTTTTCTTTTCCGTGCGAGCGAATATACGCGTCAATAAGGTTAGCGGTATTATGGTTGATAGGTTCCTATGCATAATTTTACCAAGTCACTAGCTTATTATATGCTGCCTAAATCATGGTCTATTCCATGGTGCCGTTGCGGGTAGGCACTGACGCAATAGCCACAAATTGCTTGCACAATATCCGAATTAACATTTCAATTACGTTCATTTACCGAAAGGAGATTAAGAAGGAACACTTGCAATTGCAAATCTCGTATGCGAAGTAATTCCACATACAGTTGCTTTGCTTTAATGTCTCAGCATGCGTACAATGACAATGTTGGTAATTATTCTAATTTAATCTCGTCCCAAAGTGTTTCGTATATAGAGTCTTCCTTCACTTCCTGCAAACATTAAGGATTATATTTACTATAGCAAGTAAAATAATTTCGAAAGATGTAAGAAATCATTCGAACTTTTAAAAAAAATCAGGTTCAATTTGTTCAAAACTTTTTAGTAAAAAATTGAATTAAATTTAACTACTAGCACTTGAAATTAAGCAACCTAATTTTATAATTAATTTTGTTTCATTATCCTTTAAATATCGAACAGCAAGTCAGTGACCGTAAGTTTACATTTTACTACGAAAATAAAGTATTTTGAATATTATTTAAATAGTATCATTTACATAAAGTTGTAACGAGAAATTTAAAGCTTACGTGTTTTTTTTACTCCTATTTATTTTATATTAGTGTAAATTTGTTCCCCGTTGTATAATAAACACTTTAACCGGGATACGAATGCACCAGTTCCTACCCCATCCAGAGAAAATGTTGTGTAGGTATATATAGTTCTCTTCTGATACACATTTGTACTTATATTTAACCAGATAGCGTTTTAAGTAAGAAAGGTCCAAAGTGTTTCCTTCTAACTAAAATCTAGCATCATTCAAAATTAATTTATCGTTAAACGACACGATATTTCATGCTATTAAGCTATACTTATATGATTCGTCGCTTTGTGGTCAGATAGTATTTGTGAAAAAAGAGAATATTTTCCATTTTTATTTATTATTTACAAGCAAATATAGGCCAGAACATGGAATATATTTTCTTTTATTGCCAAATAGAAGAACATTTATTAGTGAAATAAATAAAATAATTTAATATAAAAAAATTCGTGATTGAGTGGTTGTTACAGAAATGGAACATAAATATTTAAAAAACCTTGTATTTTTAAACATTTAAAAGATCAAACAATTCATTGATTCAAAGTAAAGAAACTGTAAACAACAAAATACAATTTGTAACCATAATACAAAACAAATAAAAAAATTATCTTGCACATATTTGTTTAATATATCAACAATCTTTAACAAGAAATGAAAATAACAATTAAAATGAACGTTGTACGTTTTAACTTTTTAGACAAGGCCATAAAAATTAACCAATACCGATCGTGTTTTTAATGCGTAGCTATTGTCGAAATTAATTAGACATAACCGGTCAATACATTCATTTTATGTTATGATAATTTATCAAAATGGGTGTCTTTTTCGCTTTTTTCGAATTTTACGTTTTTTTTCCACTACCCTATCTTGCCTTCAAGTTTAATGGATTAGTATGTTAAATCTGTGTAATAAAACAATACACAATTTGTACTTTGTACCATCTTTGTTAGTTCAAAGATTTCCGTAGCAATACCATTTATAAACTATTATGAGAACAACTGACTTCCCACAAAAAATACATTTATCTAATTTACGATTTAAAAAAATGTTTACGGAACTTGACTTTTTTTTGCTTCTCTCTATCAAAGAATTCCATAACAATATAATTTACAAACTATTATGAGAACAACTGACTTTTCACAAAAAATACATTTATCTGATTTGCTATTTAAATAAATGTTTACGGCACTTGTTTTTTTTTGTTTCTCTCTATCAAAGAGTTCCGTAGCAATACCATTTAAACATTATTATGAGAACAACTGACTTTCCACAAAAAATACATTTATCTGATTTACGATTTAAATAAATGTTTACGGAACTTGTCTTTTTTTTGCTTCTCTCTATTCAGGAGTATCATTTGTCTTCTCGTAATATCTGGTTTCTTTACGGACTTTTGCCCGTCCACGTTATCAAACAATTATTGATGTGTAATTAAAAAGATTATTGAGATAATTATAAACACATTCATCGCGCTTAGAATACCCAGCACTTACTCCTATAGCTTCATGTAAAAACATTATGTCACACTCCCACGCCAGATCTCAAAATAAAAGACAATTGAAAAGACCTTCCCCGGTACAAAATAGCTACAAACTATTCAACTATTGGATGGCAATATATTACGCGGACATACAACACGAATCTATATCATTATATACGCGAGCCGATCAAGTACACATCATCTTTCCGCATGTTACAAGTTATGATCGATTGCGGAAAGTTGTTGCAGAAACAAGAAATGCCAGACTCTTAGAAAAGTATTTCATCTTACAATACTTGTGTATAGAAAATTTCTTCTTTTTTGTTCTGATACAAGTTTATTTTCAATCTATCTTTATACTTTATCCATTTCGGCTCGCGTTATATGTTATCGAGATTGTTTCTTATCTCTTTTGTATCTGTGGCTTCTCTGTTGTCATATCGCTCGGGGCAATGCATATTTTAATATGGACGATGTATACGTTTCACTGTTTTGAGTATAGCTTAATTATTAAATTCATAGGCTTTCAGTACATTTATTTAAATAAAAAACAGTTTAATAAATTAAGTGGTAATTATGACACCTCCTCTATTAATATCTTTATTAATCTGACTTTTCTCTAAATTTATTAATTTATAAATTAATACTGGTTAAAAATAATTTTCCAAAGTTTCATCGAAGTCTGAAAAAATAAGGATAATAATTTATTATATAAATTATTCAAAGAAATGAGTTATTTGCATAAAAATTATTTCATACTTGCTCACTATGCGTTATGAATATTAAAAATAAATTAAAGAAAATACATGAGAAAGGAAGTAAATAATTTTATAAATCCCACAATTTTATTATTAACACTAATTAGCTAACAAACACTAATCCTTACAAAATTTCCTACAAAAATCTTATAAATCAAAATATATTTTCCAACTTTTCCCTTTATGCAAGAAAAATTCTGCCAATACCGTATATTCAAATTCTAATTCAATCACGCATAAAATCATATAAATACCAACAATCATTTTATGACGAAACTGAAAATACGATTTGATGCTGTTATTTCATATGGAGAAAAAGCGAAAAACGCGGTAGGTATATTGAAGTACAAGGAGATAGCTGCCAAATGACACAAAGCATTCCAGGACGAGTCTACAATGCGAATAGTAATATCGATAAAGGGTCCTTTTCAAAGGATCTCAACTGGTACAAAATGATCGCATTTGTGTATAAAGGGAAGCCCTATCTTATTCCAATGCGATGCTTAACATTTTCATCTTTGTCGAGTACCGAATATTATTTTTCTAAAATAAATTTTCTAATAGAAATTACACAAAGATTTTGTTTTTTTAATTCAAATACAGACTGGTGTCGAGTTTCATAGAGGAAGGTGGCATATGTGAATTGAAAATGTAGTTATTGAAATTCCAAAACAACTTTCTACGCTTTTGGAGCAGATGCGTAGGTATTATGTGTAATGCGCACATGACGCTGTATTTAATACTAGTTATTTATTTATTAAAAAGTCCATGTTTGATTTACAAATTACGCCAAAGCTTTGTATATGTACAAGAACCAAATATACTACAGATTTTAGTACAATGTAAATAATAAATAATAAAACAAAAATTAATTGAAATTAAACTTAGAACTAACTAATTATCAATTGTAAACTATGAGAGAGCTACATAATCGCATTCCTACAGCAGTCGATGCAGCAGAACAAAAATGTCAAGCTTAAGCGGTTTAAGTGCGTGAAAAATAGGTGATCGCTACAGGATGGACATGCGCGCTCTAGGCAGATGAAATAAACTAACTCCGTCCTCTCATGTTAGTCAGGAGCGTAAATCATTATGAGAGCCAATAGTATGGGGCTATTAAAAGAATTATTTAATAATATAAAGAATTGCTTGATCAAAGTAATTCAGAACGAAGATAAAGGCAACCGACCAAAACCATTGTAAAATCTGAAGAAAACGTGTAGTCGTATATTTTTTATATGAAAATCTACTGAACTTTTTATTTATTATCTCCTGCATGAGTACAAACATTTCTTTAACTGGATGACTAACTTCGTTTCAAGGATACATTTCAAATCCTAGCAGCCTGTAGGTCTTCTGACAGGTTTTGGTGATATGAATGTGAAACATTAAGTAGTCGTCCATAATCTCATCGAGATCACTTGCGGGTGATAGCTTTTCGAGCACCATTTCATTTAACAGATAATTACATAAGGCTACGCGTAGACGCAGTCATTGAGCATTTAACCAGTTTAAAATGTAGCTTTTTACTCAGACTCCATTGGAAATACTGAATCGTCACTTTGAAGTAGCTCATAATTATAATTCTTTTCTAACCCTAAGATACATTTATATTTACTCTATAACCGGATATATACAATTTTATTCATATAATCATTGCAAATTACTAATCTAACCCTTGACTGGTTACACACTTATCACAAAAAAAAATTATGGTAAATTATTACGATGCAAAAATACGCAGATCTGTAATTAATCAATTAACTGCAGTCGCCTGACTGCAGTCAATTGATTAATTAAATTTATTATAGGTATAGGCGTAACACTTTCTATATCGTACGTTCGTATCGATGCCAACTTCGACAATAATATTTGAAATTTAAACATAGGTTTAACATATCTACATTTGATTCTTGAAAGTAGTAGAAGTGACAATTGAATAGAAGGTTAACCTAAATTTTAATCTTATTGAAGTGCGTGTTATTAAGATGGGTTTGAAGACAACTACACTGACTTCTCTAAAAGCTGAGTTTATAAAATAATGATACGAATCAAAATTAACAAAGTCGCAAATCAGATAGGTTACGCCCAACTATTGATAGTGTATAAATTAAGAAACAGGTTAGAAACGCTGGGCACTGAACAAAATTAAGGACGTAGTAAGTATAATGGATTACATTACGCAGGCGACGCTACTCGTACGTAACGTGTGTGCATTATGTAATGATTGTCTCAAGTAATACTTAGTTGGAACTTGTATTGACAGATTTAAACATTAATTAATGTTAAAACCTCGAATATGTCTATTACTGTTTCTCCGAGCACGTATATTTCAAACATATATCAAGGTAATTTATCTTGGAAACGGTACAGAGGCTTTTTCGTTTCGAATTCTAGCTCTTAACACTAATTCATTTTGTGCTATTAGCAAAATCTAAGTACTCGCTTAAATCTTTCATGTACACGACAACCTTATACGTAAATGTAGCCTACTTACTCGCATTGAACATATTTCGACGAAAATAAATGAAGTACGACTAAACGCATACTGCCAAATGCGTAAATTGGGTCGTTGCCAACATTCTAAAATCTATTGCGATATTTTCGATACTCGCCTTCATTTCAAAGCGCCAACGTGATAATAAATTTAATCATTTTCATAAACTTCTGTGCGAATAAACAACTTTAAAAAAAGCGATGTCCGAGCAAAGTTCCATCTCGTTTTTCAGGAAAGTAAAAAATAAATATCCATTTAAATAAAATTAAATACTTTAATTTGCTTAGTTTAAAAGTTTCGTAGAATAATACTAATAATTATATTTATCTATTATAAACTTTTTGTTTAGCTAAGTATATAGATACGTACAACGATGTCGTTGTTAATGACTTTGTATAGTATTGAAACCTTTGGAATCAATAACGAAGTATTTCACGTATAATGAGCCTTAATTTTTTATGTGAGTTATTACAGCACAAAAAACTAAAGTAATGACAAAATTCATTAACTGTAATGTTGAATATTTTACACGATGTCCGTAGCTTTATTTTATAGGCATGGCAAATGTTCCAAGTTGTAAAGGTATTAGATTAGCTATTAAAACTTTTAAAGTGCCTCCCGGGGCTCTTATAGAAAAATACCTGATGGCGATCAACAGATTGCTAACCGTCATGGATTACATTGAATTTCCTTTGATATTATTTAAATGGTTATAGCCTCATGATAGCGCATATTAAATTGCTTTTAAAATATTTTAGTAAATCATATACTTAAAAACATTTTAACCATGCGAATTAATTTCCTTCCCTTTTTTGGATTATTAGTCTTTTTTAAGGATGCACCCCTCAAAATAAAAAAGTATAACCCTTACGGAATATACCCAGACGCACAGACAACCAAGTTATCTTATCATTTGGTTGTCCGTCCGTCTATAATAGAAGCCTTTTTTTCAGGAACGTGTTTAAATGTCAAGTTGAATAAAATCGTATACTAAGACCGATATACTTAGATTGCTGTAAAAATTTAAAGTTGGTTGATTCACGCAACAAAAAGATATGGCCCAGGAAAACTATTTTTTTCTTTATTTTTACTATTGTCTTACTGTTTGTCCGTCTGTCCATCTGTCAAAGCCTTTTTTTAGGAACGTCTTGGAATATCAAATTAAATGATATCCTATGCTGAGACCCATATACTTAGATTGCTGTAAAAATTTTCATTTGAATTTTTTCTATATTTTTAACACAATATTAATCATTGATCATCAAACACTATATATTTCCGGTCGACCTAGAATCTTGAAATCAGCATATATAACAAAATCGCATCTTATAACACAAGTAAAAGGAATGACTTCCAAAAGGCGAATGACTTCTAATTATATTCGGAAGTGTACATTATTTTTAAAATATGCACCTGTTGCATATACAGAAGGCACTATTTCTTCATTTATACCGTTTTACTTACTGGTCATCAAAATCCATAGGGTACTTTTTTATCTTGAAAGTCAGCCTAATAAGAGACCTTATAACACAAATAAATTATATATTATTTTGAAATGCGCACTTGTTAAAGATATAGCAGGCTGTTCTATAAAAGTTAAATTTTTGTAAGTTTGAAATCAGTAAGTCTCAATTTTCGTATACCTAAATAGGCATAGAACCCTCGTAACGCAAATTCTACTCACGCTTGACAGGTTTTATACAATACCTACGGAACAAACAATTTATTAACTTTTATAATCCACTTACAAAAATATCATTAAATCTACTGCGTAATTGCCACAAATTAAATGTTAAAATATATAATGATTTCGATTAAATACAAAAGTTAGAATTCAAACTTAAAACCTATTTAAACAATAAGGAATTTGTTACGGTATTAGCGATTCTTGTATAATTATTTTTATTCACGTTGTAACTATAACAAAAACCAATATTACTGTTAATTAATTGAACACTAATATTGGAATGAATTCCAAAATGGGTGAACTTGAAATATTTGCGATAGTCCCTGCACGCAGAGCAGTTCGGAAAAATTGAACCGAACACGAGTCGAGGTTTCACAAAATGCTTAAACACCCGCCGTGCCCGGCCGAAGGACTTGCGAAGAATATTAAAATTCACCAATACTCTGGCCAAACACTCGGAGGCTGCGAGGGGAAGCCGATTTTATTTACTGGTGCACTCTTTACCTCCCTATCGACCAGTTAAAGATCATCCTCCCTCTCGTCGCGAGATGGTATGATATGTATTTTTTTCTTGGCCATCGACGCAGGCCAAAACGTGATTTGAATCCATCTGTATTCATTAAAAGTACTTCTATATAAATTGGACACCGGTTTTCCAAATTGCTTTCGCCGCCGATTTATCTCGACAAACGAATGAGCGGCACTTTAAAGTACCCAGGGGATGTAGATGCCCCCCGAAACGAGCGGGCGTATTTAACTTTTGCTCTATATTGTTTTGCATTCGCTCCATTGTCGTACGGGGAGAAGAAAAAACTGTTTTAATCTATTTTGTTTATTAGTTTATTACTTGTGGTTTAATTATCCTATATGCGCGTAATTATTTCGACAGCGTAGAATATCTTAGATTATTTATGAATATATATATATATATATATAAATATATATATATATATATATATATATATATATATATATATATATATATATATGTATATATATATATATAATTTCCAGTACCAATTTAGAACAACGTGTTTATTTTCTATAAAGTAACAATAGGGCGTGAAAGTGACGTGAAGCAGGTTTTCTCCACACCAGGAACCGGAAACTTTATTTAATCATCACTTCATACTAATGAAAATAGTACATTTTATTTGAAATAATTTTCTTACAAATTTCTGTTAATAAGTTTTACATCAATTTTATTTGTGAATTTAACTTAACGGCAGGTCTCTGGGGGTTTGAAAAGTAAAGTAAATTTTTAACAGCTCAACGCCAACTTGACGAATGGCAGTCATTGTAAATTTGGTCTTCTTAAGAGGCATTGCCTTGTTGTTTGTCGTTTAGTTTCGTCGCCTTTTCTCTTTGTCTACTTCATTTGATCTTCTTATTTTAATCAATAACTCATCAGCCTTTTACCTTCTCAAAAAACGGATGTCATAACTTTAGCTACAAGCTTGTGACTTCTGGGGAATTTCTCGGGCAGAAACGAAGATTGTCTTTTCCAAGCCAAGATTGATCAGTTACTATTTTGTCTCGGGATCGACATGATAAATCCATGTTTCATCTATGAAAACAAATCTTACCAAATTTTTTTCATGATAAATTTTATAGGTTTCTTGATAAACTCTTGAAATGACGCGTCGTTCTCTTTTGATTCTATGTTAACTTTTCCAACACCCAAAGTTATGAGAATATTTATGCGCAGTTTGCTGGCCTCTTCGAGGAATCTTTGGAATACTGCATTATTAGAAACCCTTGACCAAATATCTAAAGGAAATCTAACAATATTAGGCCTACAACTTTTTAACATCACCTTCTTTCGATAGGTCTTCTGTTGAATTTCTACGTAAATTAAACTCCTTGCGTGCGTGCAATTGAAAGATATAAAGAAGCAGAGTCTCTCAGTTTAATTTCCCTTTCTTCAAAAAGTGGTACTTTTCTATTTTTGTGTTGTCGCTTCGACTACTTGTACGCAAATGAATTTAAATCTTGTTAATTACACGTTATTTATATGATTTTAAATAGTCAGCTAGTATGAGTACAACTAAATAACGTACTTTTTTTTCAATTTAATAAATCATAAATATCTATATATGTAACCTAAGACATATATAAAATAATAACGTTCTTTATTACATAATTTTGAATCTCATTGTCATATTTGATTAACTGACTTGAATATATATATATATATATATATATATATATATATATATATATATATATGTGTGTATATATATATATATATATATATATGTATATATACACCTTATTATTTATTCACCCACATATATGTAAAACATATCAAAATCAACCTACATGAAAATATGTATTTCGTCTTAACAAATATATGCAAATAATGCCAATACCTTTTAAAATTAATTAATAATTACGATTTGATTAGAGCAAAAATACAAGAGTGTAAACATTTAATTTAATGATGATATATTAGATCCTTACATAACCACTTGATATTAAGATTGACTAATAATTAATATATACTGTTGATAGGTAAATCTTGCGTATATCATTTATAATACGAGTCGCTTCAAATAGCGTTCCGCTTTTCGTTGTTCCTAATTTACTAAAGTAAACATTATCAGATAAATCTAGTACTAACCAATTTGTTACAATCGTGCTAGGTACATATATGGATAAAAAGCTGACGACGTTCAGTCTGTTATGATAATGTTACCCAATTTCCAAATCGTTGTAACTCTCAGTATGCTATTTCACGGTTACGCTAATAATCATAAAAGTTTTTGTATTACATTACTTTTTTCAATGTGATATTTTATCGTAAATTTAAATATATACACTGTCCTATTTCAACCTTTATCGTTTGGATTATAATATGATATCAAATCAATCTTAAGACACTAAGAATTGACGTCACTACAGAATTTTATAACGAATGAAATAACTCATCCCGTCCATCTGTTATCTAGTTATATTTAATTATTACATTTATTCATTATAGTAATATGTACATCACTATTATTTATGTTAGCAAAACATATTAGTGTTATTTCATTCTTAAATATAATTGATCTTATTTATATACATGTTATACATTTACTTTATTCACCTAGTTTAATACAATATTAAACAAGTCTATTTACTTATTTTGTTATTATATTTATATGTAATGATTATAGACCTTCAAACAACGACGATCTTCAAAGACGTACAAAATTAAAAATTTAATGAATTACGGTCCAATTTCGACTATTGGGCGACTATTAGTAATTATAAACGAACAAAATATAGTATAGCATGATCAAAATTTTGTAATGTGAAATATAACAATAACGTATTCGCAATGTAAAATACCTTGATACCTGAAGTATGTAAAACAGTCGGTGATGCTCATTATAAGTATGTTTCAGAAATTGTAAGCTTGACACTAGCCTGTTAAGATGTAACAATACTGTTAAAAAAATATGAAAAGGAAATAAGAATAAATCTGAACATTTCGTTCAATGAGCTTTCCGAAATAAATCCGAAATTTTGTAAAACATGGCATCAAAATCTTTAAAACGTCATTGTTGCCTGCTAGACCAGAAGCAATCCTTTCACTGCCAGGTCAGTCAGTCGATCACCATATTTGATCACATCTACAGATCCACTAAAGAAATTTATTCCCCCTTTTTCTATTTCTTTTTAATTTTTTTTAAATTTCTTCGCAGTTCTTTAATTGCTTCGTGCTGAGCAAACTAAAGATTAAGATTGAGCAATTAACGCGGCTAATTTTAAAATTTGGGAGAAGTGTATTATTTCATTCTAAGTGGATAATGTTTTGAATACCGTAATTATTGTATTAGTTCGTCCGGGCATTTTGAAAGATTCATCCGGCCGCGTTAGAAACTGTATCGTCGCGAATTAAATTATCAATTTCTAAAATACAAAAAGAAAAACTTGGCAAGGGTATTAGACCCTTGCCAAGTGTCCGATCACATATTCTGTTGAAACGATGAATACAGTAAAACTATTAAGCGCAAAGATAATCCCGGAAATGCCATAATTTATCGATGAATTATTCGCATTTCAAGGAATATAATTTATATATGTCAGAGCGGAGGTCGGTGACGGCGTAGTGCGATGTAGGCGAGTGCGAACTAATGTAAAAGTAAGGCGCGCGGCGGCGTCTCACGCACGTTAAGCAATATGTTGCAAGGAAGAGTTACCCGTTAATCCTTCGAGCAAAGTAAACATCCCGTTTTGTGTTCCATTTCATAAATCCAATATTATTGTTGGGAATGCTACAGTTAATTTTTTCACAGTCCAATTTTATCTTTGTGCCATGCCGTCGTGTATAATGGTTTTATTGTGGGAGTATTCACACGTATGAAGTATCGTTTATTTTAAGTATTTAAATTTGATTAATTTTACAGTTTTAATAGTTTACTTAAATAAAAATAGTACCTTTTTAAAAATAGTGTTAAATTGTAACGATAATTTAGGTATTTGGATGGCAAACGAAACCTTACAAAGTGTGTGTTTTGACATGTCAAAGAGAAAATTGTGTTAGTAATAATTAAAAGTTATCTTTCGTAAATCTATCGTCACTTACTACCGTAAATAGCTACGATATATATATATATATATATATGTATATATATATATATATATATATATATATATATATATATGTAAATGTGTGCGAGCTAGTGTATTTCTATATATAGTATTATAATTTATAGAATATTTGCTTTAAATCGGTTTAAAATTATGGTAATTAATAGAAAAAACACGAAGTAATTTTTTAAATTAAAGTACGTTGTTAGAAAATATTCAATTATACAGTTAGATGCTTCTTTTTTTGAATTATCCTTCCATAATAATAATAATAATAAAGCTTTATTAAATTACATACAAAAAGTTACATACATGCAACATGCAATAAAAATAAATAATAAATAACAACATTAATTAAAAAGGATGACATTTGTATACATTGTATAAAAAATTAAAATAGAATAGTAAAATTAATTAATGCTCATGATAGTTTACATTGACAATTATTATATAAAATTGTTATATTATTTATTAAATTTATATGAACCTCCTTAGGGTAAAAAAAATTTTTTTTTTCCTTCCATAACACCCTGATAAATCACAATTTTTCTCTACATTCAATTAATTCATAGCATTAGGTGTCACTATTATTTTTTTTCTCAATTATGATACTATTTAAATATTAATAATAACTGATATTTTTTTAAAATAAGAGTATTAGTCCAATTAAATTAATCTACCTCAAATTTTGCATTAAACGAACATTTAAAGTTGAATGCCATTTAAAAAAATGTTAAAAAACGAGCAGTGCAAAACTGATGCCATGGCCGCAAACACAACAATAATCTCTAAAATATTCCAAACGGCGTTATGTTAAACATTATTAAAACAAAAGGGAAAAAACAAAACCAAATAAGCAAAGTAAAGTGTCCTAAATCCGTTACGCAAAGTCTGCTTTATCCTTTAAACAATCAATCATCTCACTCAATCATCTAAAAGAAAGTAAAAAGAGAAATAGAACGATATAGGAAACTATGGGAGTGTCGGAGCCGCTATTAGCCCACGGTAACACTACCAAACTACTTTAACTTTTGTCATTCATACTGGTATATATATTTTTGAAAAAATTAACATTATTTTTATCGGTTAGCTAATTATTTAAAAATATACGGACACTTTTAAAAGTAACTTTTAAACCTGTAATCATTCCATTTGTAAGAAAGCGATTGTGTATTGATTTAAAAACTATTTCCTATCAATTATTAGGTAATACCACTAATGCGGAGGTTGTACCTCAGGATGTTGCGAGTCTATGGGTCAAAGTATCTAATACGATGGTACTTCAGGTAATGAATGAAGATACAGAGATCTAAAATGCATAAAAATACTCTAGCTTTAATGTCGTGGAAATTTTACGCACCAGAAGTAATATCAACTCCTTCAAAGGGTTGTACAAGGCGAAATACTGGAAAAGATCTGGAAGACTAGAAAGAGACCTGGTAAAAAAAGGATATCCTGGCTGAAGAACCTGCATTAGTGGTGCAATATGAGCACCCGTTCACTTTTTCTGACAGCTACAGCCAAATTCATATAGCTGTAATGATTTCAAACTTCAGTTAGGAGAAGGCACCACTAAATAAATATAATGCGCACATCGTGGGAGAAATTGTCGGATTTTATATGGCTCTCATTGCAAAAAACTCTGCTATAAAATGAGATAATTATATTATAAACGATTGTCTGATTTATAACATAATAAACGAAAAATAATTTAAATTTTCATTCAATTTTTAATGATAGTGTTCCATTAAAGTGATTAAAAGGGCAAGTGCATTGCCGGCGCATCGCAGTACGACCACAGGTTTAACGCAAGTAAAGCGGTCGGGCGCCACATATGGACATATTGGCGCCTAGGAGCTCTCCACCCGCGATATATGCCGACGACTACATTGTTACTTATATATACATACATACGTTTCGACTAACTTCGCTCAAATAAACAACTTTGGTTTAGACGCGTCTTAGATTTATTCTTTATGGTCCTTATTGCGAGAAAGTTAAGTGTCGGCTGTATAATAATATTTGATATCTACAAGTCGAAGACAGTGTTTTTTTATTCACTTATATCTCAAGAAATGTTCATAAAGCTTTGAAACATCCTTATTTCCAATTTTATTACCAATACTAATGGTGACGCTTTATCGTGGGACATAAATAATAAACTGTCTGCATCAATGCGTATTCAATATGCGATATTATGATAGGAACTAGGAATCGATGTATAATACACAAATAAATTTATATATATCTGCTGTCAATATTTATTTGCATATATATATTACAATACTTATTTGATCATTATGTACGAATAGAAATATATAAACTACTTGAATTTTCACCAAATACGAGTATCTCTGTTGAATATTAATTCTTTTGATTGCATTTCATTAATTCGTTATTACTCTTCTTTCTTTACATTGGTTGATGTAGTGTTGGATCTAGATGTTACAAAAATTAAAATAACACTTTTATAAAGAGAAAATGGAAAAAGGTCCTTAAAAGTTTCATTCGAACCGTCAATCAGGCCAAAGATAAATCTTACATTTTTGATGAAAAGTTAGGTTATTTCTCACAATAGTTTGTAAATTCTATTTCTACGGTACTCTTTAAGCCAAGAACACGAACAAAGTGCAGTTAGTTTCGTAATATATCCTCCAAAAAGGTATTAATTTTGATAAGACAAGTCGAACTTCAATATCAGTTAACAGTTTATTTTTAATCAATTATGACAACGCCTACACATTCATTTTGAAATCGTTTCTAAAGAGTTATTATATACTTTATTAGATTTTTATTTATATCTATATTTCTTATTAACAATTCTTTACATATTAAAAATATAATATATGCTCATATATAAAGATAACTTTTTATGCTGTTTATATATATTATATATACATATTTTTGCTGTTTCCTAATATTGTCCATCGCTGAATTATTTTTTTTAACTCTAAAAGGTATCAGCTTTTCTGTAGATTCTATTCAATTATAATATCACCGAATCCATTTACTCTGTTTTCCTTTTCCGACCAATCGTATTCTTTTCCTATAATTCGTATATAAGAGTATTCATAAAGGAGCATATAGAAACCACCGCATCGTTTTTATGCAATTTCTTTTTAAAAAATCCTATTTATCAACCCACCTTATTGTTTTATTATTAACTAGCTAAGCATACAACTTCATGCATGTGTAATTAGGAATTTTGTTTTTTTTTTTTCTTATATTTTACTCCTGGGTTTATACTATTACCATACCATACTAATTTCATCAAAATCCGTTCGGTAGATTTTGCGTGATACCAGCTCAAATCAACACTCAGGCGGACAAGTTTTTCTGGCTTCTGTTATCATTCTATACGCAAAATTTATAACTTTTTTAAATATTTCTAATATACACAATTCACTCTGCTACAATTTTATTATATGTACAGATAATTAAATATATAAGCATTATAACCTATTCAAAATTTGGAGAATATCTAAAAACATCAAAGTTGGACAACAACCGCGACATTTTTCCAAAGTGAATAAAGGCAGTGCTATTAATATGAAGTCGATCTTATTCATCCCTCCACTATTATGTAAATTGCGCTGTAACTATGTTATTATGTCGCTGTACAATGTAACATATAGAATATAATGCTGTATAATGAGTCCTGACCGGGACGAAATTCATACATGCCTCCTTACAAAACATGATAAATCACAATGGAAACTAAACAGCCTCATAAATGACAAGCTGATAAATTATTTTGAAATGAGTTGAATGTCGCCTTAAGAAACGAAATAGAATGTCATCGTGGTACAATTGAAGCTGAAGACGGCAGCCATAATATTATATATCGTGTGGTCCGTTGAAGATATTTTTTTTCCTTTATGGGTTTTGCTATATATGAATATGCCCGAGAACTGTTTAGAGTAACTAGCTTCAATCTCGAAAACTTCGTCGACAACTTTTTACCTACTCGTATTTATTATCGGAATATATGGTGGTTTTGCAACCAATTACCATTGATGTATAACTTATCAATTGACTTATTTCCGTGAACTTTGTACACACAAAACGAAACCACTATCTCATCAATATTTGTTTTTAATAAGCAAAAACAAAGAATTCCCGGAAAAAAATACTCCACACAATGTTTGCTAAGTTATT
Organism: Druceiella hillmani; assembly: GCA_039881145.1. NCBI lineage: Eukaryota > Metazoa > Arthropoda > Insecta > Lepidoptera > Hepialidae > Druceiella > Druceiella hillmani. The sequence continues at coordinate 35,169,678 of JAYKKI010000011.1, forward strand.
TGTAATTTATTTCCATAATTGGACACAAAACCTATTGAAATGTATTACTTTAAAACTAATAATAATTAAATTCAATACAAAAAAACTACAAAAACTAATAACAGATTATATCACCGACATACTCTCATGATATAATAGGCATATAATAGTACTTTACTATATATTTAATGTTAATAAATATCTAAAAAGTAATAAATATTCGAATTAATCTAAATGTAATGAATTATGTTTTTATTAAAATGAATATTATGATATATAAACAAATGTCTTCAAATAAAAGTCACTATTAAAATAAGAATAAAAATAATGCACAAAAAGTATGAAATTATTTTATAAAGGAATAATGAAACATTAATTAACAATTATTACTCACAATGTTTTAAAAGCCAAATTTCAACAATTTTGGTCATCAGAGTTATGATGCCTTTTGTTTTAACATCCACATAAATAACGGAAAGCGACGCGAAACAGAAATTGAAATGTCAGAGATCTTAGAGGACTTGAATTTTGCCGATGACATGTGTCTGCTCATTTGTAAGCATGTGGATATGCAAGCGGAATTGTAAAACGTACGGAAAGATTATATCCTGTGAAAGCCTTGCGAGGCTTAAATGCAACAAGCGATAAACTCAAAAAATGAAATCTGGTGTACAGGATACATTTGCTGTTAAATAAAGTTCAAATGGAGTGCTTTCACTGAATTATATATCTCATAAGTAGAGCCAGGAGAAACTGGAAATGCTATTGCTGGATGGATCTTGAATATATTTATAGAAATTCATTATTCACAATTAAATGAAACTACGTGATATATATATATATATATATATATATATATATATATATATAATATATATATATATATATATATATATATATATATATATATATATTTATATGAGTAAATAATACAGATAGCTATCTTTCCCGATTCCGCATGATGCATATAACAAACAATTAATCGAAACTTCTAAATAGGAAAAAGTGTAAATTTTTTTTTCATTAAATAGAAAAAGTTATTATGAATTTAGTTTCCACATAAAAAAATTAGAAAATCACAATTTGCAACATATAACTGAAACGCAATATTTAACGAGATACTAAAGATATTTAATAAACTCCCTTATTATTAACGCTAAATAACTGGTCAGTGACGTCATAATCCGTTGTGTTCTGTATAGGGCGTTTACTTGCGAATCGTAGTTCGTCAGATTTTAAGTCCTTATAATTTTTTAATGAAAGTCCTACGTACGATATATTTATTTTAACTGTTTTTATGTTATTATTTATTCTATTTTAGTGAAAAAAAATATAGGCAAATACACACGAAGACTTCACACGGGTACAATTAAGTAATAAGATTAACTTTTTTGATATTTATTTTTGTCTTCTATGGACAAGTAACAAAATAGAATAATGTACCGCAACGTGTCACCCTTGTATCCGTTATACCCCTTGTATCCGTTTTCCCTGTCTGGTGTCAATACATTGCACCGAACGTCACTAAAATGCGGCTTTCTACTTTTGATTACTTTTAAAAATATTTTCACTTCTCTTAAACTATTCAGCCAAATTATAAAGCATGAAGGGTCAATTGATAAATATCAAAAATTTAAATGATTGTAATATTTTTTTGATAAGTATTAAGATAATTACCTTAACATCACACTACACACTTAGGAAAGAAGGAACCCTTGTAGGATTAATACGTTGTCCGCATATCTCATCTCATCTGCCATGACCCGTTTTCTCTCATAAGTTTCACTGAAAAAGTAGCGATATTTTCAAATTGTACAATTTAACGTTATGCAGAAACACAATAAATGTACGTATCCAACAGTGCGGAAATAGTTTAGGAAAAATAATGCCTACTTTTCGTTTATAAAAATGAAGGGTATGTTATAATTTCGAAATCATTGCGTCAGTTTTATAATTTATTTTCGGAGGAAAAAGTTACAGTAACAGGTTGCATTCTCGAAATGAGGTTGTTATGAAATTATTTTGGTTTAAAATCTTTATATTATTTATTCTTAATTATATGTTTTATGATTTATTTTCTTATATTTATATATATTTTCTTTCAAAAAATACCATAATATCTATTATACTTAAAATATTAATCCACAATTACACCAACGAAGTAATGTTTAATTTTAATTCAATTTATCTCATATTTCCTGTTTAAATGCTAAGTTTAGTTACATATTTATTTCTTAAAGTAGTCACATTCAGTAAATTGAAGCACCTTCTTGAAAAATTGAGCATAACACTTAAAATAGTAATAAAAAGAAATAAAATTATAATCATATAAAAGTTAAATAGTTTTACACATAAAATTATAAACGTAAAGTAGTTTCTACCAAACAAACAAATTTTGAGGAAAGTAAGATCTAAAGTTAAAAAAGCAACAGATAAAAATATTCTTAAAAAAATATTTTAAACTGTCTGTCTTAAAAAAAATATTTTATTTTAAACTTTATTTTCCTCCTAACCTTAGTTGCACTAACCTTAGTTGCTACAAGTGTAGGTATTAACTATTAACAAAAAACCTACTTTATTATTCTCGAAAAGTTAAATATTGAAGATAATGTCAGCAAATCTATTTCTTTTACGATTACAATCCTAGAACATACTTATCAACATAAGATATTATTTAAATCACTCAATAAGTACTTATGCCTTAAAATACCTAGTCCGATAAATACATCATACATAAACATTTTAAAATTCGAGCAACGAACGATTAAAATGTGACAAATACCCAAGTCATTATCTATTTCCCCCGAAAGTAGATGAAGAGGGAAGGGTCTTTTCAATAAGGTCTTTTTTTCGTAATAATGCTACAAAATATTCTGCGTCGTAAGAAGGCACAGGCGAGCATCATAGCGAAATCTGTAACACTAAAAATGACAGATTGTTTCCAATTTGCTCTTATCAAAAGTCAGGGCATTTTCCCTGACTACTGATACTTATTTTTGGCAGCCTCGCCAGATTAAGAGTAAAAATTGTACACGCTTATCTTATGTGAGAATTTGTTTTGTTAACGCAGAATTTCATTGCTTTCACAATTTTCTTTTTTGTTAGTACAAAAGTACCTTGTGATTTATTAATTGATATTCGGCTTGTATTCGGGAGATCTGACTCAGTGGAAATTATTCGTTACGTACGCATTCAATGCCTCGCTTTCTTTTAATATACTGCTTGTGAGTAGAAAAACTAAATTGTTACGAATAACATCGATTTAGAAATGAAATAAATTAACTTGCTTTTTGCAAACAGAAACTCATATATATATATATATATATATATATATATATATATATATATATATATATATATATGTATATATATATATATATATATATATATATATATATGACTTGAGCTTCGTTTGCTTCAAAGTATATTATGTGAACTATTTAATTATGAAGTAGTAACAAGGAAGAATGGTAAATTACATACAGTGTCGAGCCCAGGTGTTCAAGAATAATAATGACTTAAATATGAAAAAAATAGGTTCATTACAGATGTTATTTATATATAAATACATATATATATATATATATATATATATATATATATATATATATTAGGGTGTCCCTTATTTTTCAAAGTTTTTATTTTGTAACGCATACCTTCTAATTTTTTTCATTTGGCCATAAAACACTAATAAATATTTATCTTATTTGAAGCACCGCAACCCGTGCCGAGTTGAGCGCGAAAAATGTTCATACAAGTAACGCGGATGACAGGCGCGTACTCGCTCTTGTAGTCATTTGTTTCCGAGTTTTCACCGGCGTATCGCTTAATTAACGTGCATAACAGTTTATTTTCAAGATGTCAGTGGAACTTAGAAGTAACAAGAAAAATATTTTCTTGGTTGGTGAGATAAATCACCAAATAACGGATGCAAAGTTTCCGTCTAATCGTCAAGTTCTCTCAGTTCTGTTTTTTAATATTCGCGAGATAAAATTGACAGTTAATGAAAGTGCAAATCTTGTGATTCGTGAGTGCATCATATTTTGGGAAAAAGCTAGAATACCTACCAGAGCTGTACCTAATTGTGTGAAAAAACTTGTGGATCTTTACCATGTTTGGAGATAGCTACAAAAAACTGTAAAAAACACAGGACGTTTATAAGCACCGCGAGGAGAAGTTCTAAAAATATTTAGATAATTTATTTGATATCGCGCATGCCGATGCTCAAAATAGAGGAAGACAAAATATTTTTACAAAAACAAAGAGAGCCAGGGCGTTCGGGTTGCTTAGCGGGTGTTGACAAAAAGTTAGTTGAGAAAGAAGAAAGAGTAAGGCAGAGAAAACTAGGAGAAGAGGAAAAAAGACTAAAGCATTTGACTGATACGAATTTATTGACTTCAGACACCTCTATCCCACCTCAAGACCTTCACGAACAGTCTACCAGTTCTGACGAAAATTTGGAAGAAAATTTACCTTCCACCTCGCAATCACAATCCGTCACTTCGCTATCTGCTACAAAAAGAGGAAAGGCGTGTTTTATTACCCTTAAACTAGTTGCAGCTTTAGATAGATGTCAACTAAGTGTAAGGTATTCTGTTTACATACTTCAGGCTGTTGTAGAAGCACTTGGTCTCAGTTGTGAAGACTTTCCTGAAGAAAAATGTCGCGTATCGAATTATACCATCCTCACTTCATAATATATTGCCGTATTTAAAAAATTCTTGTTCCGACACGTTTATGGAAAGATTATATTAATATTGATTAAAATCATCTCATGACCACGCTGGTTTATTAATATTTAGAAAATATACCTTTGATTTCGTAACATTTTACAAGTACTGAAGTATTAAACTATAAGGAATGAAAATCGTCACGTACGTTGTGAAAAAATACAAATAAATATAAAAAATATAAAATTACAAAAAAAAAAATATATATATGTATGTATATATATATATATATACATACATATATATATTTTATATATATATATGTATATATATACATATATCTATATATTTTTTTTTTGTAATTTTATATTTTTTATATTTATTTGTATTTTTTCACAACGTACGTGACGATTTTCATTCCTTATAGTTTAATACTTCAGTACTTGTAAAATGTTACGAAATCAAAGGTATATTTTCTAAATATTAATAAACCAGCGTGGTCATGAGATGATTTTAATCAATATTAATATAATCTTTCCATAAACGTGTCGGAACAAGAATTGTTTAAATACGGCAATATATTATGAAGTGAGGATGGTATAATTCGATACGCGACATTTTTTTACACATGGAAGGGAATGTGTGAATGAAACAAGTGTGGAGTGTTATTGCTACCGTCAGTCGGGTGGCGGCGGTACGCTGCTGACTGGTGCCAATTGTGGGCGGTGACGCCAACTTTTCCGTCGTCAGCATTCGTTTCGCTTTTCCTTCAATTACTTTCGTCCGACCGGAAGCGGTCACTATTGAAACTTTAAGGGCTAGATCAATAAAGTGGATATCTATCTAAGCATTTGGTATTAAAGTGGCTGTTAGGCTTTATCACCTTATGTATTTCGAGCGAGGACGGCTTCTTTGGAGGTGTCAAGTGAAGATGATTTGGATTTATGTTGACACTATCCAGAGTGAAATTGGTACGATTTCATTTAACGAAAGCATAATTGCTTGTGTCGTAGCTTACCGTTACCAATAATTAGAACTTCTGATGTACCATATAAAAAGAGAAGTCAAACGACGAGTCTAGTGCTCGAAGCTTTTTTGTGACTTTAGAAAATTTTAAACAAATTTATGGAAAATAAATAAAGTCACATCTGAGGAGGTAGGCCTTAGTTATTTTAAAATTTAAATTTTCATGCCTACAATATTTTTTTGTTTCTTTTTATATAGGTTTGCTTTTCTTAACCGTATTTAACTATATCTTGCGTCAATTTAATTAACAATTTAACTCTTGTAATTTAATCAATCTTCTAATTTGAGATCATCAAAGCAGACTGAAAATCCATCTTGTTTGTGAAATTTTATAGAATCATAAAGTTGTCGTAAAATACTATTACTATTAAAATATGGCAGAGAGGTAAGTTTCGCTCAAATTCCCATCAATTTATGAATCACAATTCATGTCGAGCGTTTAGCTTGATCGAACTGAAGAACAGCGGAAATTTTGAATATAAAATGCATTTACAATTCAATTTTGTTACCAAGTTTAATTATAACAAGCGCCCGAATGAGCCAGGATTACAACATAACCATTATTTATGACTTACTTCTTTAAGAGCTCGCCCTCGCGTTGACCTTTGTAAAATTATGAATTCAATCTAGAAGTGGTTTTGCGGATCTCTGCATGATTCATGATTTGTTTTCGCTAAATTTAGTGAATGTGTACTATGTTGGTCACTCAAGGATGGCTTAATAATTTGAAGAGAAATGTTGTCATTTAATCATTCTTTGACACGTTATCGTTTTTGATGAACAAATTTCATTTTATAATGATTCAATTAAAGGGTACCAGTGAAAATGGGTCTAGTATTAAAGAATTAGCATATACTTTTTAAAAAAGTATTTTTTAGAATATAAAAAAACAAATAATTCCGCCATAGGCAATGTGAAACAGCAGAAAATAAAATACGATTTGTAACTACGGTACATAAAAGCTATCTTTTTAATATTATAAGGTTTCATCTTGCTGGTTCAAAATTTATAGGAAAAATATAGTTCCTTAAAAATAGCATCTTCTAGCTTTTAGAAAAATAATTTAATTTTTCATAAAAAATAAAAGATCTTTCATATATCTAATTGATATATATATATATATTAGGGTGTCCCTTATATCACCGATTTTTTTTTCTTTTAAATATTGTAACGCATACCCTCTAATTCTGTTTATAGTACTAAAGGCTACCTTCGTGCAAAATTTCATCGTCATATGACAATGGCAACCCGTGCCGACAAGGCATCATTGTTTTCTAAACAACGGTTTTAGAAGACTTAGTTGCTGTAAGCTATATTATTATCAAAATACATATTTTATAATAGAAGACAGTTTAAGATTAATTTAGGTTATGTATTTATTTATAAAATTGAAAAAGATATATAACTCAGGATTCAGGATACTTTCTTTTTAAAGTATCTTTATTGCAATCTGGGTACAACTTTCTCTGTTCTTGTACGTAACGTAACAATAACTGTTTTTGTTCTTCTGTAGCAGTTATTAATCCATGAAAATCTTGCATGAGCTTCACGCCTCTCTCTGCTGCATAACTTTTTTTTTAGCTTCCTGAAAGGAAGGGATTTGTTCCCACGAAGAGACGTCTTCGTGGAGAAAAGCGTTATCAATTTTTAACCGCGATAATAAATTTGTGCTCTTGATGGTCACGAAATCACTCAAACGTTTTCCTGAAACAATAAAAGAAATATATTAACAAGATTATCACATTTTCTAATGATAAAATTAAAAAAAAACACTTGTTCAACTCACCGTACAAAGAAGCAGATATTTCTTCCTTCGATGGAATATATCTCTTCCCAAAATCATACAAACTTTCCCTTTGTAAATTCGATACGATATCAGCTTTGGTTTGTATATCAACTTCATCATCAAATAATGAAAATAAAACCATTTCTTCTGATAAATACCACAAGCGTTGGCTGAACTCAGTCAGAGCTGCTTTAGAAATCACTTGGTCGACTGTTTCGTAGTTTTTCAATGTTTTTAAGAAACATAAATCTTGATTCGGGGCTTTTACCGCCAAATTGCACTCAAGCCAGGGCTTTACATAAGTCATTGCAATAAATAAGCAAACATCTTGCAGTGCTCGTTTGTCCTTAGCACTCATTTTAAACTGTGATTGCAGCAAGCATATCTTTAAAGAGTAAATAGCTCTTGCCATCCATCTTGCCTGATGCATGGCGCCAGGTGGTCTGATTTTAAATTTATTTTCATTATCTCCTCCCAAAAATACTATACACAGTTCAATCAACTCCCGATAATCGTCACGTATAACAGATTTCAGTAGTTCTTTTTTATAATAATTAATAAGTTCGTTAATCATCGTTTCACAAAAATATTTCTTTACGAAATCAGTGCATGTTTCGGTAGCAGTTGCATTAACGTTCTTCCAATTGACTCTAATTATTTTAAATAACGGGATATCGGGACTGCTAGTAACTTGATGGATTTTTTATTCAAACAAAAATTTCAGTACTAGTTCATACATATGATGGCGGCAACTCATGACCACGACCACGCTGGTTTATTAATATTTAGAAAATATACCTTTGATTTCGTAACAATTTACAAGTACTGAAGTATTAAACTATAAGGAATGAAAATCGTCACGTACGTTGTGAAAAAATACAAATAAATATAAAAAATATAAAATTCCAAAAAAAAAAATATATATATATATATATATATGTATATATATATATATATATATATATATATATGACATACCGTATTATAATACCGTTACTTTCCTTTAAGATATTTACATAATTAAATACATAATTAAAATGGGGTACTATTCACCCTTTTTTCGTTTTCAAATAAAAGTCTAAGTCAGTTTATACATATATTAATAAATCAATGTGAAAGTATTCTTAATTACTTAACTGACTAACATCAGAACATTTAATACTGAGATCAGTTTGAATATTTTCACACTGGACATATTTCACTTAGTTACCTCAATTCCCAGTTTGCCATTAATATTATCTTCGGGTGATTTGATAAATAGTTAGACAGACAGATTTACGCCTAAACATAATATCCATAGTCCGATCGGCCACATCCACATAATTTTAACTATCGATATTAGCTTAACCCTCATCTGCCATGAAATACGCGTTACCTTGAAAACTTTTCATGAAATTTAGCTCGGCACTTTCACGAAATGTTTTACTCGTCGCAACCGTAGAAAGTTTCGAGTGAATGGCTGCATACATTAAGTATATTAATTATAATGTTGGTTATTCGATGCTCGTTATAGCGAATGAAGTGAATTGCACTCGAGTTAAATGTGAGCCAGTGCTCGCTGTTAGTCATGTAAATATTGATGTCATTTCAACATGGCGCTTTCGCTATAGTTTTAAACACGTCGCTAGCGAAACTCTCAATAACTTTCGAAGTTCGTTCTCATGATTAATAGATGTGTGTAAGAATGTAGAGGCATACAGTGTGCACAGTACACTTTTGCAGTTGTGACATAAGCTATGTCTATTGGTTAAACTATCCAAGATATTTGTAGTAATCTCGCATCTACTATAGTATATATATATATATATACCATATAGTAGTGTATACAACAAAATTGAATGGGGTGGAGAGTTACACTCAAGAAGGATATAGGAAAAGAATATGTCATTGATGAAGAGGATGCACCACAAATAATTTTTTGGTATTGCTTAGTCGTAATAATCATATATTTATTAAAATGCATATGTACGAGTAATTTATGCAACTTTTATCTGCACATATTTCTGTGTAGAAACATATAGCAACTTATATTCTTCGTAGAAACATATTCCTATTTACTGCAACAAGCATAAAAGATACGCGCCATAAAGTCATTTAATTAAAAATGAGACCTTAATCAATGCTTGCTAATTAGTTCTGTATCAGTTAAACGTCGCTTACTTATCATTGGGATAAAAAGTCATGGTGCACAAAAACGCTTGTAGCGTTCGAGGTTAAAAAAGTTTTACTTTTTTTTTACCAAGATTAATCGTATAAAAATTTCACAAGGTACAAAAAACCCATCAAGACTAGTCGAATGTCATTTTATTTGATAAAGACTATCCTCGTAAATGGAATACGAAAAGACGCACATGATCTACAGACGAACTAGCTATCTCTAGCATACTGTAAGTGCTCACATAGAATTCGTCGTAAAAACCATATTGCACTAGATCCACAATAAAATTTTCGGAAAAATTTTTATTTATCATTGTTACTAGAATAAAAAGGTATAACGTTCAAATTGTTTTAAATCCAGAATTCTTGTAAAAACATGTAATTTGGGAGATACACAATATTCATTGAGACTAGTCGAATGTTATTTTGTTTGACGAAGACTATAGTTGTAAATGGAAACCAAAAATGCACACTTGCTATATAGACGAAGTAGCTGTCTCTAGCATGCTGTAAGTAATCACATTAGATTCCTTATAAAAACCATATTACACTGTATCTGGAGTAAAATTTTCGATAAGTTTTTATTTATTGTTTTAACTAGAATTAAAAGGCATGACGTTCAAAATTTTCGGCGGCCCTAGTACGCTGTACGTATTCGTATTAAATTCCTCATATAAGACATATTACACTAGATCTGTAACAAAATTTTAGGTCAAGTTTTTATTTTTTGTTGTCACTAGGCTAAAAATTGTTATACATAACATTTTTTTTTACCTTGAATACTTGTAAAAACAAATGTTTCATCTCACGAACACTATTCTTGAAGAATAATATACGAAAATATGTGTATGATCTGTGAACGGACATGAGTTCTCTAATATCCTATAAATATTCATACAGGATTCCTCATAAAAAAATATTGCGCTGGGTCTTGAGCAGAACATTTTCTTTCATTTGGCTTTTATTTATTCATCTTTTCGCAGCAACTACTTAATAGAAATTTGGATAAAATGCGCATGACTAAACATTTCGAGCAAGTCTTGAACCCAGTGAAAAGCTAATAACCAATATTGTGATTTTCAAACTGTCACCAGAGTCACCTGATCAAAATCCACTAGGAAATACACGTGTATTTAATAGTGAATATAAAAGTTTGGATGGAACTTGTTTCACAGTAAAGGAGCTATCTTGTTACCTGTGTAATAACTTCAGAAATCGTTTTCGACTGTTCGAGCCAAAAACTGAGCAAAAATCTATTTTAGCACTGCCCGGTTATAATCTCTTTAAAATGAAAATGACTATATTTTATATTTTAGTAAATCGTTTTAGTATAACTGTGTACTTCATTTGTAGAAACTTTACTTTAAAACTACATGTATATCTAGCAATTCAAAACCATGCGAAGCAATGAGTGTATATGATGAGAACGGTAACGCTACTTACTTGACAAGAAAGAGAAAATCTTTCATAAGTATTTTTGAAATACTGATTCCTTCTTTCTATTCTATTGATTCTTCCTTATATTTTTGCATTCTTATCGTATATTATATTGCCACTAAACGATATAATCTACTTAAGTTATATTTTTTATTATTATAACTTTAAATGTGTTTAGTAGGAATAAGAGAATAAATGAAATTAAACCAACTCGAAGCTTCTAAAGTAATTTATGCTTGAAAACGTGAAGCTAAATAATGCGGTGTTTATTTAGCTTCACCTTTTACGCCTTCATATAATGTTATTTTGTTTTCGCCAAATATTTCGATTATAAACAGACATGTAAAATGTTTTTAATCTTCAATGCAGCTTAAAAAAATTCTAAGACGAAACTTGAAAAGTATATTTTATATTTTAATCCAAAGCGTAAAGAATGACTCTTTATGTGTACTTTCCAAACTGTAGTTACTTTTATACTCATTTAAATGTTTTTAGAAATGTTTCGAATCTGCAAAAATACTTAAATCATTGACGCAATCACTAAGTAATGAAATGATGATATCACCAGATTGGAGAATTATTTATACCCGGGGAATATCAGTGAAAGTCATAATTTTACACCAATTCATCAATCAAAAACGTCTTATATTTTTTAACGTAAAGCTTTCATAACACAAAAACAAATATAAATCTAAATTATATTTCAATTCTTTAATATTACAAAAAAATTATTTTACCGTTAAAATCTTTTATAATTTGAATTCATTTTTGTTATTGAAAACACAAAATTTTGGCTTTATTTCCTCGAAAAAATTGGCAATTAAAACTATTCATCTAGAGACAACAATACGAAATAATATGCGCTAGAAAGAAATGCGGAATACATACATTGATTTATTACTGAAAACCCGTATGAATTATAAGTCACGTACATTGTTATGTGAGATCAGATGCTGGATTTCATAAAGTTTATTTAATTGCAACCTTATTATAAGTAAGTGAACATACAGTCTCATCTATTTTTGTATTACCTTCATCTATGTTTTTCTATTACTTATTTATTTTTATATTACCTTCATATATATTACCTTCATCCGTTTTATATTAGGTTGTCAACTTATAAACTCGCCATTTCTGTACACAAACTTTTCAACATTTTATATGTAGTCAATAAAATCAATAGTTCATTATATAAGGACCGTCGGTTTCTAACACTTGTCGCCGGCGTGTAGGTAGAGCTAAAGTTCTGTCCTTGAAGAAATCCTTGATCCTTTGCCTAAAAACCTGTGGAGTTCGATTTTGATATGACTTTCGTCTTTAAATTTTCTATAGCGTAAATTATTAGACAGAGAGCGAAACAGATGGTATGATGGCGAAAGATCTGGAGAGTACGTACTTGGTGGGTGAAGTAGCGTACTTCATCCCAGTGAAAGTAGTTTTACACGCGTTACTTTTGCGACATGGGGTCGAGCATAGTCATGTAAAAAATATACTTTGCTTTGATTTAAAGGAAGTTTAGCGGTGATTTTACTCAATTGCTTACAATAAATCTTAGCTGTAATTGTACTGTTGGTTTGAAAGAGTTCCCAATCAGTAAGTCAAAGGATAATTACATTTAAACCCCACCATGAATTCAAAAGTATTTTTGTACAATATTATATTATGACCTAGGTACATCTTTTTCTCCAGATTCTAGCTACTGGTGTCTACGCTAAAAATTAACATAAGCCACCCAATTTTCATCTCATCTAACCAAATATTTTAGTCTCGCGTTGGTTTGATGGGAACTCAGTAGCTCCAAGCACACATTAACTCTCCTCCGAAGTTGAAAGGGTGTTAGTTCATGTGGTAGCCAAACGGAATATTTCCACTTCTTTCTCAAAGCATGAATTTATTATTCCATTACAGTATAAGAGCAATGAATAACACGAACTTAACCTAGGATCTGTTTCAATAAGGATTTTTCTAAACCGTAGGAGATTGCTTTGGATACGGTTTACAGGCACGTCAATATTCCCTTCTTTAAATCCTTAGAACCAGTGCTTGGCTGTGTCGTAAGTTATGTATATATTCCGTGATGCTTATCTGATTTTTCCGCCTAAATGACATTCATGACGAAAGAGTCCTCTAAGTTCACTTCGAAACACTTAAATTTTTAATTTATTCTATACTCGCCGATTACTCAATTACAAACTGAACAGAAGTTCGAATGCTGCACTCTTTATATAGCTTAAAATAAATATTCTGGAAACTTCTGTAATATTCCGGAAACCGGTCGAAAAAAGTAACCGGTGGATAAGTGACCTACCTAATAGTAAAATTATACCGATGAATATACGTTTCATAAAACACTTACGACCCATATCTAAAGAATTCGTAACTTTAGAGACAAACACTTAATTTGCTATTAAGGTATGTATACATTTTTTATGTTATCAGTTTTGTTCATTAAAAAAACGGGATTGTTTTATTACTAAAAAAATACAAATTATAAACTAAAAATATTTATTTAAAGGAACTGAAAAACAAATCACAATATGATGTGATCTACGATATAAAAATTCTATCGAACGAAAATCAGTGAAAGACAAAAAACGTAGTTGTTTCTAAATAATGGAGTTCAAAATCTTAATTGACCTCCTAAGTCTTCAGATCTCAACCCTGTAGAGTATTTGTTAGCTATATTAAAACACAATATTAGGAAACATTCGATCATTTACAATTATAATAATGAAGAATACTTACTCATAAACAAATCGAAATAAAATTATTTTTTTACAACTTAACTAATCAATATTTATATTCGGAATCAATTTTTGCAATATATGCCATTAAGTTCAATTGAATTGGTTCGTAATTTTCAGTCAACTCACAAACTAATCGACGGAAAAAATTATATGCTAAAAAAATTATTTTTAAAGTCACTCCGATATATTCGGCAGGAGAATTTATAGAGTAGTAGACAGTTGAAACTAAGGATAAGAAAAATGATAACCAATAATAAAATTAAAAATGGTTACCATGTTAAAAAAAATACTAGTCTAAAAAATACTTTAATCTGATATTAATAAAATTCACCAGAAATCTTTTTTTTGGCTAAGTAAATAACGAATTCATGAACACGTGTACTAAAAACCGAACGGATATGTCATTAAAGCAATTTTCATAAAATAGTGTTTATGTTTGGCCTTTGCACAAAGTGTGCTTATACATATAACGGTTTGAAGAGGAGTGGAATCATCGCAAACAAAATGTCACGAACTACTCGTAACTTACGCAGCAAAATTCAGCATCCGTGCCATAACATGAGATCCTCTCACGAACCATTTCTAATTTTATTACGTGTCCATAAACAACCTAGTACACATGTAACATCCCGGCTTACATCTCTTGCTTGGGAGCGCAATGGAAGGTTGACTATTAAAGAATAATCATTATATAAACATATATGAATATGACCAAAATTAAAGTTATAAACAAGAAACAATTGTTTTTCTTATGTTTGATACAATTATCGCAATATGTCAATATACATTTTCAACATTTATTGAATTATTTATGAAAAAAGACGGCTATACTAAATTTATTGAAACCATGTTAACTAATCGTATTTTACAATTAAATGTATAATGTGCACCCTAAAAAGATTACTAAATTATATTTAAATTCTTGATTTTAACGATATATTTACAATGATGTTATCATTTTTGAATATTTTTGGATATCTATTGCAAAATACTCCGACGAAAATATTTCCACGAATTATTAACGCAATATATACATAACTCTTACAACACAGCCAAGCACTGGTTCTAAGGATTTAAAGAAGGGAATTTCGATGTGTCCCATAAACCTTATCCAAAGCAATCTACTACGATTGATTTAGAAAAATGCATTTTGCTGATATCATCCAAACATAATATGATAGACTGTAAGAGATGTTACAATATAAAATATTAATAATACATTAAATATAAAAATCACTTCCTATTTATTTTTTTTTTAACTTAATTTCTTTACTTTTATTAATACATAAGTTTCCCATGCCTTTAGTGGTAAAGTACTTTAAAAGCAATACTACATTAAAACTTTGTGAGATGCATCAGATACCTATGGAAATTTTTCCTCAATTTTCATGTAAATAATGTAACACCGCCTATGAAAAAAATTCTTTGCCTCGAAAAAAGACGACTCTCTATCACAACAACCCGCCAGGGAATCAGACCAGTACAATCACCCTGCTAAATAACAGAAATATCACAGGGTTAAGAAACCTCCAAAACATAAAATGTAGCAATTAAAGCGAGACAAATGTATACCGTTATAGAGCCATAACAGTGACGTTATTTCCTTTTTATATCACCTGCGTTTGCTCCTTTCTCGCCTTCAAAAGTAGAATCGCAAGTAATGGCAGCCATACTTTCTCCGTTTCTCTCTTAATAACTTTTTAATTAGTAGACGGGTAGAAATGAGTCTGTACACTGTACGGGGATATCGCAGCGGCAACGCCATATTTCTTTACGTAAAGAAGTTAACACTCGAACCACGTTGAGTAATACGTACCTCCTTACGGAAATCTGTAGCGATGTGAGTTCTTAATTAAGTACCTGCATTTAATCTGTATATTGCTTTGCATTTGTGAATTTAATCTTTTGTGGTAATCTTTGGAAGTTTACTGTAAAACATGAAATATAATAAATAAAGTTACATTAACATTACATAAATCCTTTCGGCGGATTTTAATTTCCGAGATTAAAATATTAGTTTAATAATCTTGTAGAAATAAAAATAACAAGTCAGTAACATGCTAACATAACACATACGGTAAAATAAGACTCAATTAGCTAATAAATTACACAATAATAAAAACTTAATTTTATTTATTTCATGTTCCATTAACTACGATCAGCTAACGAAACTGTCAGTTCCTAACGTTTAATATAGCTATTGTAAGTTATCCCAAAAACTATTTTATAAATTTACGAAAACAACTTGTATCGTTTAGATAGTTTTTTAAAATATTTGCGAATTATTAAAAAACCTGGGAAGAGCAAATATTTAAAGTGGATTTAAATATTTGCTCTTCACCACTAATAATTGTTTATCGTCTGATACACGTATACTCCAATCAATCTTTAAAAATATTGTTTATTAAGTATAAATTTCAACGTAAGCAAGTTAAAAATGTACATAACACATTAATACACACAATATACAGATCTGTAATGAATAAAATTTGTCTCTGTGTTTACTAAAATACGTATTACCTTTAAAGGAAAATTTGGCTTCAGCTTGTTACAGTTGACGCTCGTTATTTCGTTTGTTTTTAGTACCTACTAATATATTCTCATAAAAAATCCGCCCATCGAAATGAAATTTACGCATCACCAGGTAAAAAGCCGGCTTTCTCTCCCCTGCATATGAAATGTGGCAAAAGCGATATTTATACATTCAATATTCCCCTCTGACATGAACAATGATATTAAAATATCTAAAAGAGCACGTAACCACACCATTTAATATAAATCAATATTGTATGCTCCAAATGCCAATATATCAAATAGATCTACGGCAAACGTAGTTTTACCTTGAGGAATGTAAGCCTTGGAAAATATAAGCATGTAAAAAAGATACGACCTATAATAATATATTGGACCCGTACGCCAAGATTATAAAGCAATAGCATTTACGCCACTCCAAATACGTGAATCCCTACTCAAGATATTGTTCTCCGGAAGCTGAGATGAATTGCTCTATCCGTTTATGGATCATAGACTTTCTTTTCACGTTTATTAAAATATTTGTTTACTTTGGATTGATACATAAATTTGATAGATTTGAAATACGTCTAGTTATTTTTTGTCTAGTAATTTTTTGTACCTAGTTATTTTTTTGGTTTGTTATTGGTCGTTCGACGTGACTATTCCTTGAAAATTTGTCTGTGAAAATTTAACAGAAAATTGATTTAATTTTTGCATCATATTTTAATAAGCTCGTTCAATATCGTTTTATTTGTTTGAAATATGTGTGTATTATTTTGTAACACTTATATTTACGTCTTACGTTGTTAGAATCCACATATTTTTAATATTTTCCAAACTAGACGCAAAAAGGAGGCTACAAATTTGGCTCAAATGGATATATATATATGTATATATATAGATATAGATATATATATATATATATATATATATATATATATATATATATATATATATATATGTATATATGTATATATATAGGGAGAGAGAGAGAGAGAAAGAGAGAGATGTATGAATGACAATATTTTCACGATAATTGCGAAATTGTATTAATTTTTCTATAAGGAATATATTCTGATTTCATGTGTCTAATGCGTCGCAACAGTCGCCTTTGTCTTTACCGTAATATTAAATAACCAAACACAATAGACATCATAGGATAACAGAGTGAATTTGGATACAGAAAAAGAGTGATCGATCTATTGTAATATAATAGTAGAAGCCAGTATACCTGCTTTTAGTATTTTTGTACATCTGTCTGTATGTATGTATGTTAATTTGTTCTTCAATCACGCCAAACCTACTATACGGACTTCGATGAAATTGTATATGGTAATAGTTTATACCCTCGTGCAACGTATAGAACTTTTTATCTGGATGGTACAAATTTAGAAAAATACCCTGACTTAATGGATATTGCAATATCGATACTGCTAACGCCATCTATTAGCGTTTTTATCATACTTTATATTACGATATATACATGTCAAAGCCATCTATTAAAGTTTTTTGTAAACTTTATGCTCATAAAATTTTGAAGGAAAAAAATAAAGAAAACAATATTAACTTTTCTTATACCGAATGCCATGAAAACGAAATCGCTTTGGTACAACTGGTAGTATTAAAAAAAACGAAACGTTGCTGATATAAATCTGACGGTAAAATGAGGCCTAATTATTCATTAATATTAGTTAGGCAATAATAAAATAATTGTTGCCTTGTCTTTCAAATAGGAACAAATTAACACATAAATTTGAAGCCTGCCTGAAAGACGATTACAGAGTTGTTTAATGCTCCAAGTCGTTTATATACCTATATAGAGCTTTGACCTCATGGTAAAATTGAAGTTGAAGGTTGTCACGGAACTACTTACCGCTAAAAGTCATAAATTTTCACTTGGAACTCATTTGTCTCGTTTCACTCGGGAACTTCCAGCACAGGTTTTTGTAAAGACCTAATTAATCTTAAGGTAGGCTTAGAGGTGTTACGAAATGCTTCAATACTGACGTTTATTTTGAATTATTTACCTTAATTTATAAAACAGCTTCAATACGAGTAAATGTACAAATGTGTTTCTTCATACTACACACCAAATCAGAATGTTTTCCTTCATATCTTCCGGAAAAACAGAACATTAAAAACTGTAATAAAAATGTTTTTCCAAATGAAATATCAATTATAGAATAAGCTAATGTTTCGCAACTTGTTAACTTGACCCATGTAATTACCAGACTTGAAGTAAACGCAAAGCAATTAGAGATGTCATGAGGAAACAAATATTTTCATCGATAAAATGTATCATCAATGTGAATATAGTTTTCTGATATTTCAAAAAATATTGATGTTTTTCAATATTTTAACCAAACTTATAAATTTATTAATATATATTCAGAATTGTTTGTCAAAAAATGTCACTAGAAACAAAACTGTTCATACTTCTGTAATTTCCTGGTCGCGTCATGACTGTTGGGCTACCCCATTTCCGTAATTTTCTTGCTTGAAAATCTGTTTTAATAGACGGAGTTAACTATAAATGAATACTTTTGTAGATTAAGAAACAATGTTTTTTGAAAGTGACGCGATTCCATCTAACATATTTTCAACTTAAATAAACTAATTAGATTCATGTTGAAAGTTATCGATAATTTGTAAACAAAATATATTTACATAATTGAATTATGTATTATTCAATTAAAAATACAAAGTTTGCATATAAAGGTACTGTACTTCAAAATATAACATCTAAAAACCTCATATACCTTACAAGATCAATCACATTTCTATTTCATTACAACAAGATCACTTAAAAATACTCGTGTAGAAATTTTAGAGCAGACAAGTGAAGAAATTGAATAAAATTCTTTTAGTTTTATATATTATCTCGAGTATTCATTGAAAGAATAAGATTTAAAATGGTCCTAGATATAGTTTTGAAAATCTCCACAAAAATATGTCTATAGTTCGATCGAATGTACAACTTCCCCGTCAATTGTCCTATTAAAAGAGCTAAAATATCAAAGAAATCATAAAACAATTGTAAAAATGAACAATACAGTTTATTGGGGGCCATTATTTGAAGTAAGTAAAACAATTTTGACCAAAAAATAGAAATATTTTGGAGGACATATGACGTTAACAATAACTTCGCAGTTGTAGTAACTACTATGAGTATATTAAAAAGAACGAGTTCGGTTCTTTTTAATATACTTTTTTTAATATAACGGTTTAAAAACATGTTTGTTAGTCAAACGCTTTTGATAAACCCGGAAAGTTATCCGAAAACTGTCATTGTGTACAGATTTATAAGCCTTCCACAAAATTAGCCAATAAGCGAGATATGATAATCTGGTCAAATAAAATAGTAAGGACATTTTACGTAATCGAATTATTTACATGAAATGGGATAACCGTTATACTCCTGAATAAAACTGCAAAGAAACCAGAACTTTTTATTAAATTTCTACATTTATAGCTTTACATTTATGAACTTAACCTACCTGAATTGTTATAGACTAAAATTAGAGGAATAGGAAAGAATACAACATTTCTAGAAGTACATCTCTGTCCTTTAATGGAATCGCATTATTGACAAAGTTACAGCTGATGACTAGTAATGTATATTGCAGGAAAGTTGAAAATAAAAAGATAAATATTACAGAACAGACAGACTGATAAAATTCACAATTTGATTATAAGAAAAGCTTCTAAAAATGTTAGTGACAATAAAGAATTTTTCGAAATTGGTTGAATTTAATCAAACTTTACACAAGAGATGATCATTCACATTTCCATACTGCGATGATTAAATCTTCATAGTAGTAATCTTCAGAAATGTGTGATTACTTGATCGATATTTTAATTAACTGTCGACGTTACCACATCTCTATCTCCATGCCAACCAGTAAATAGCGGTTACACTTGTCAAAAACACAAAGTGCTCGCTGTCTCATGTGAATAAATGTTAGTAATTGCAATGCAGTATTATTTCAAGTGCAGCTTCATATTTGGACTATAAAATTGTTTGGACCAAATGATACCGATTCGAGTTCCGATTACATGTTCAGAAAGTTGAAAAGTATTATAGCCAGACGAAAATAAGTGCTTAAACGTAATCAAAGTGGAATGCAATAATAAGCAAAAGATGCGTAAGCAACTTGCACTACGGCTGGCTAATATACATTTAGGCACGTATAAACAATGAACGGTGCATGGTATTTCTATTACACTATTTACAAAAATTAATTTTTCATAACATGAATACATTGCGTACTATATCTTTCATAGGCATTACAATATAGTGCTGGTTTAAAAAATTGTAAGATCTAGGATAATCGCGGATGTAGTTTTCCAACAACCTTTGGGTAGGTTACTAAACACACTATTTTTTCATAATTTTAAGTTGTGTAGTTTTTTTTCAGTGTACCTCTGGACATGTACAATTAAAATTATAAACAAAATATTTTTAAGGCCCTTATTAATAGCCTTTACAAACGATCTCACAGTATATTTGGAATTAAAAAAATGAATATATAATTGCCCCCTTCACGTCAAGCTCTAAAATTTCCATATTAATATTTTTGAGTAATAGATATTGAAGTCTGTATGCGTTTAATGTTTTTTATAACTATGCTAAATTTCAATTTTCGACGTCAAGTTATTTCTGAAAAAAAAACGGCTGTGCAAACAGGCGGACAGCACCATGAGTAATTTTATAAGGGTTCGGTTTTACCTTTTGAGGTACGGAAAAGTAAAAGTGCTATTTCGTATCTTCGAGCATTTCTTCTAGAGATGTTTTGCATTTATTTCGATATGACTCAGCCTAAATTATACAGACGTTCAATATTTGACGAGTCGGTCTTTGAGTACAATGATGGCAAACGCATGACCTCAGAAATGCGTGGCAGTTCGGTTTACTACAGTAGTATTTTTCAAAGGATATGAATTCCTTCGTACTTAAGTCTAATTACTTAATAAATAAAAAAAAGGCCGATTCCTACGAAATGCAAAATTGCGTCTCCAAATAAAAGTTAATTAATTTAAATTATTAAAAAGTAATATTCCTGAAAAAAAATGAATATTCTCAAAAAATTACGTGTACAAATGATGTAAACGAATCAATAATACAGTTTTTTAAATAGGTTAAACAAAAAATAAGGATTTAAATCGTTCGTGAGGTATTTAAAAGTTTTGGCGTAGGATCGTATCGTGGATGACGAGTAGCGAAAGATTCCATTGAATGGGCCAATTGTGCGAGAAAAAGGGAAGAAGTTGTTGCAAGCACTTTTTAGCTGGGTTTAATTACAGCGATTAACCAGTTAATTTTCTAGCCGTTAGTGAATGGTTACTACGATAAAAAGCATTGTTTATACAAAAACTTAAATAATGTGTTAGTGTCAATTTAATTTTAATGTTCTTTTATTAGTTAGTTACTTTTTTATCTTTAGAATGTTTTACAGAAAACCGAATACGTTTTCAATAAAACATATTCACGCCACTTTTCAAGAACATAACTCCGGCGAATAGTGAGACTCGACTATGCAGGCTGTCCCATAAGTCACGAACCAACCAAAAAGAGACGATAAGCAAAGCTATGACTAGGTTACTGAGAAAATTTAACTTTAGTAAAAATATCTTATTTTTCGAGATATAGACACTTTTTTAAAATTCGTGAGAATCACTACGCTGAGTCGTTCTTCTGGGTACCGTGACTGCAAATTAATTTAATTTTTTTGTAGCTAAATATAGTAAAGTAACAAATCTTTTTAATCATTTAAAATATTTTACGACCGCTCATACAGTTCCCTCAAAAACAAAAATTGAAAATGTACCTTTTAGGATGTCGTAATTTTAGTCACCCCATTTTCGTTGTTTGCGCTGATAAAAATATACTACTCAAAACTGACAAACAATTTAAAACAATTGATACATATAATGAGAATATAATAGTGATGAAAATCTTACTGTCCTTAACTATAAAAACAAAGATATTCACACTTAACCACAGAAGGCTGCAAACTACAGTTAAACGAATAACACGTATGTATAGTTCCTCTTACTTATATACCTTTGCTACTGACGGGCTTTAAAAAAAAATATGATGAAAAAGGGCATGAAGTTTTTGAATATTTTTAATCGTAATTAAAGTTGTTTCTAATCTTAAATTACTTTTATTTTTTTTTATGTCGCGCCTGCATTAGGGCTAATTGCAAGGAGTTTGAACATTTGTCATAATAAAAGTAAGAACTCTATTTTGTAAACATATTGTTAAATTTTTTTACAATTTAATTAATTTTATTAGGTTTCAGGGGTATTCAATAATTTTCATAATAAAAATCAAAGAAAAATGCTTTTAAAAATTCAAACATAGGGTAATTACTCATAATGGATGCCTTCTCTGGTTAAGTATATTATATGTGCCAATTTTTGGTTTGTTTTCCAGTTTCGAGTAGTTCATTTTTTTTTCAATAAATTTGTGTGACCAAAATTACAAAATTTTAGAAAGTACATTTTCGATATTTTTTTGAGAAAACCATAATAGTTGTCATAAAAAGTTTCAATCAATTAAAAAGGCTTGTTACTAAACTATACTTAACTACAAAACAAATAACAATCAGGCTTAATTTGTAGACGTGGCACTAAAACAAACGGACCCAGAGTAGCGGAAAAGAAGAGATTTTTACTGAGGTCAAATTTTGTCAGTAACCCAGTCATAGCTTGACCTATCGTCTCTTTTTAGTTGGTCCATGGCTTACTGGCATCCTAAATACTTAATAGAGAGGTACTATATACATCAACCATAATAAAATTAAATTAAAATGAGTCTTTGACCAACATTTAAACGTTTCATTATCAAAAAGGTACTTCTATGAAAAAAAAACTATGAAGAAAATTCACCAGTATAATCGATTTTTATTTCTGGAAAATGATACGTATCTCTTAATATTCAAAGCTGAATAGGCGGCCCGCGCATCCATTTGTACAGCTATGATAATATCGAGCGGTGTCCGTTGTACATGCTCTGCAGAACGTTTAACCCTAGTCTTGACATTGAAATATTACACCACGAGAAAGTGATGTGATACTAATATTAAAATAGTATTTATTATTATTAATTAAACGGGCACAGAAATCACCCATTGTTAAGAAACTAACAATATTTTAGTTTATTCTAAAAATAGTGCATTCTCGAGTTCATATTAGTACCTAGGACCAATCTCATATTTATTATCATATTTTAGACGTAGCACATATAGACATATAGTTATAAATTAACTTATATTAAATATCTTTTAATATAACATTTCAGAGTGTGCTCTAGTGGATTTATACTTAAAGGAAACTTTTTATGCAGGTACTTATACTATACTGTCCACTGTGTACTTATACTGTCCAATAGATAATAGAAATATCAGTCACGTATAATAAAATATATAATTAAGCCTAAGTAACTAAAAATTAATTTGTGACTAATGATATTCCTAAGTAAACAAAAATGTAACATAGACTTGACGCTATTACACCGTATAAGATGATTAAAATGAAACAAGTAAAATTTAAAGTAAGTAAATTAACAAATGACATATGAAAATTAGAGCGATGTATTTTTCTCAAAATAACACGTAAAAATTAATAGATACTAGAAATATAATGTAATAAAAGTCACGTATAATATATTTTAATAATTTAAAATTGTTTAGCACCACAGTAGCCAATCCCCCGTTTCAATCAACTTTTTCCTTGTAAGTGACAGCGGTATGGCCTCATGGGTGTATACCGCCTCATGTATCCCTGCCGGGCAAATGAAAATTTACAAGAAATTCCCATTAACATATTATATAAAATTGGCTTACAGGATAGAAGAAGCTCTTGATATATTTATATGAAATAATTTGCAAAAAATAAATCCCTTACGCAATTACGTATAGTTATGTTTCGCTCCAAGTATATATTAACACTTTTTAAATAAAACTTAAAAAAATATATAAATCACAAACTATATAGGCGAGTGGTATAGTGGCTATCATTTGAAACGAATGCAAGCGGTCCAATTTATACTGTCCAAGTTAAAATTGTTGTCGCTCTTACCTTCAGAGATAATTCTGATTTAGTGCCTGGTGCGTCGCGTCGGCGACCTGACCTCTTTGTCTTGCAGACACGGGCTATTCATTACTTCAGTGCGCTTTCACCCGACTCCCTTTCAGTTCCACTAACGCCCATTGTATTATCTACTTAAGGGTCAGTGAAAATTAAGCGTTTTGCTACAAGAGCAACCCAATTTTCGGTGCCAATATTTATTTATATGGTCAATGACATCTACCGAAATGGCTTCATTATTTTCAAATTTATCGTGCATAAGCCTTAAACAAATTTATAAATATCGCAAGGTTTGTCATTATTATTTGATTTCATTCAATACTAGCGGTACCCGCAACGTTCTTCACGTGAAATTCGGAATAGTACATTTTATATTAGCTTTCTCTGTCTCTCTCTTATGTATGGTTCTTGGGTATAAATTATTATCATACCAAATTTCATCAAAATCCGTCCAATAGATTTTGGGCGATGGACGAACAAATTAACATATGGACAAAAACTTTGAAAAGAAGGTTTTCTGGCTTGTAATATCACCCTTTACGCTAAATCAATCACTCTTTTTAAAAATAAGTTCCATGTACAGAATTCACTCTGATACAATTATATATATATATATATATATATATATATATATATATATATATATATATATATATATATATATATATGTATATATATTTGTGTGTATATATATTTGTATATTAATTCGGCATCAAGCAATGTCTATCAACACTTGTTCATACTCGGATTCACCATAGAGTCCATTGTTGTGCAGGGAGAAGTAGAACGTATTAGGCCAAGTGGTAGATCCTCGATGCGGTGGATCCAGATCAAGTCTGCTGGAGGCGGAAGAGGCAAGTCTCCTGTATGAGTCCAACAGTCAAATACCACGACCACTCTGACAAAAGCAATTGAGTAATCACTGGGTAAAGAATAAAATAAAAATGGAAGTATTTCGAAGAGGACTCTTTCTTCATAAATGTTATTTAGGGCGAAAAACTAGCGAAGTTATATATATACTAATAATATACTAATTTACATGACAGAAATAAAGTCCCAAAGATTTCTGAGAAGGACTGGACTTTAGCTCTTGTTGAAGACAAGTGTTAGATACTGACGATGCTTATAAATTTAGGAAAATAATATCTAATCTAAAAATGACATTAAAAGTTTAACTTACAAATTTTCTAAATACGATTTTATTGAACAAGTTTACGATTTGCTTAAATATTTTATTTTTATAAAACCAACATTACTTTTTTTCCAACCCTTTTAAGGTTCCGCAAATCGTTTATCGCAAAAAGGGAAACTGGAAATCGTATCAGATAATTTGCTGTCTTTATGTCTGCCTGTCACGACCACTTTTCTCAGAATATGTTTGACATAGTATAAAACATATAAACACACATATATATCTCAATAGCTAACACTAAAAAATATTTATATTGATATTTGAGGGGTGGAAAAGGGACAAAACTAAATACTTTAATTCCATATATGTGAGGGGGTATCGTTTGAAACGGCTAATAATAAGGACCTCAAAAATATTTTCTTTCATTATTTTAGGTAATATACTTTCAGAGGGGTACTGAGAAATAAATAACAATTATATTACCCACCGGGTGGTGGGCGGTGGTTTATT
This sequence comes from Druceiella hillmani, assembly GCA_039881145.1. Lineage (NCBI taxonomy): Eukaryota > Metazoa > Arthropoda > Insecta > Lepidoptera > Hepialidae > Druceiella > Druceiella hillmani. Next base: position 35,195,730 of record JAYKKI010000011.1, read on the forward strand.
TCCGTAACTACCTATTACACCTGAAATTCTGAAAATATAAAGTTTTTAGAATCCTACGCAAAAGTTGTGAGAAAACTATAGCTATTATCTCAGGTATTATAATTTTTTAATTATGTAATATGTTAGTTAACAAATAATTAACAAATAGTTCATAGAAATATTATGCAACCTTATAAATTTATTAGTACTTGAATAGAACGGAATGTACACGAAATCTTCGTTGTGCGAATATACTCATGCTTCACATGTTTTCTTATTTATAATAATTATTTAAATAATATGCTTAGTTTTTCACATTAACTAATTTGTGGCAAATACAAATCAATATTAAAAATTATATTATTTTTCCTTTTTGATTTATGTTTTAAATTATTCACAATTAAATGAAACTACGTGATGTAGTATTATTTCTACTTTCTTTAAGTTCTTCACCACGACCTAGGTTTCATTGTATTACAACATCTTCAGGTGGGCTATTGAACCAAATGCTTTGTATCGTCTTCCGAAATTTAATTCGGAGTCGACGGTACAATATCGCCATGATACCAAGAAAGTAGAAATAATACTACATAATGTCGTTTCATTTAATTGTGAATAATGAATTTCTACAAAATTAACGCCAAATATATTCAATCAATGTTTTAAATTACTTTTATGTATATACATAGAATGTATATATAACATTTAAAGTACATTTGCTTTCTAGATCATTTTCATACAAATGTTCTGGTTCTATATACAGTTGAGGACGTTTGCAAAAATTAAAAGTTGTTTCACGGTCAATTCATTATCACTACGTGTGCGCATCTGTTTCCGAACTCAACCGACTAATATCTCACTGATCAAATTTGCGAAGACGAAGAGAAGTGTTAACAAGACTTAAAGTTAGGTCAATAGTTGCACTGGCAAAATAAAACTTGTTTCAGATCTTCTTCCGAAAAAGCGAGCGTATTTTTTTTGATGATTTCTACAAGCTGTGAATGCGTGTATGTATATTGAATTTTATAATTTTCTGTCATATTCGGCAAAATGTTTAGCCCGAAAGGAAAGTAATAATATATTTGATATATTTAAGAAATAAGTTATGTATTTTCTATAATACTTATCAATCCTGTTTACATAATTTATACACTGTGTCCGGGAATAGGTGACATACAAAGAAAGACGCTATTCGTTGGCTAAAAAGGTTATAAGGAATAAATTGTCATTGAAGTAAAACATAAAACACGTCCGTTGAATGCAAAAAAAATGTTACACATAACTATTCTTAGCACACCAAATACTTGCCCGGAGTGCGGTGTTAACCAGCAGTAACTATGTCTTCGTAGCTGTTCGCGGGTTATTCCGCGGAGCGGCGCTGAACAATGTGAGCAAGTATCGTGTATTTCGTGACAAATAATTATGAATATTATTTTCAATTTTCTGAAAAGAGTCATCTTTTCAATTTTATTTTAACGATAACCAACTATTTGCCAGTTAAGGAATAACATCTTTTTTATGCGCAACTCATTCTCGGATACCATATATACATGTTACGAGGTAACGTTACGAAACTAAAATCTTAAATTAATAATTTGATATTGGCCAAAACATTGAGGAGGCTAGAAAAAGGTAACAAGCACTCAGAAGCGAACAAAGTGAAAAGTTAAAATTGTCAACCTCAGTGTTACAGTGTATATTTACGTTTTGCACATCTATTTATATTAAATATGTTAAAACGTTCAATATAAAAAATAGCGCCGAGCATGGGAATTTTTTCAGTAAATTTATAAAAAATGATTATTATTTCTATTTGTAATTAAATATGCTTATGCTTATATGCTTATATTAACAGATTAACTGTAACGCACATATTATACTTTTAAAAAAAGCCTAAAACCAAGTGAACGCTTTAAGTTCTATTCTACGCACGCAGTCCTTAGATGCCTACGCAAGGAGTTTTTGTAATAATATTTTAAAGTAATGTTACCAGTAATGTTATTGTCAACGGTTATTCAAGCAGCATATTAGAACTACCAGACTTAAGTTATTAAATATGGCTATTCAAGAGCAGATTCATGACTTTTCACTAAAGGGGAATCCGGTAATTTTTTTTACGATAATATAAGGTGAAAGTTTGCTTTCGCCCGTCACCTCCTCCATCTACCTCTATTCTCGATAAAAAATATTTCTTACTATTGTAAACGCTAACACAATATCTATTTCACTATACTATGTACGCTATTCATTATATTATGTACGCTAACACAATATCTATTTCGCTGTACTATGTACGCTATTCATTATATTATGTACGCTAACACAATTTCTATTTCATTATATTATGTACATTTACACGACCAAATATTAATAATCAAATTTTTAAACTTTTCTTTTCAGAATAAATCCTGTTTATATATATTTTTTTCTCTTTATATATATTTGCTCAACTTTCTTTTAAGTACTTTCTTTAAACATGGCTACTCTACAATTAAATTTTAAACAGCCAAATATTTGACTACCGAGCTTTCTACCTTCTTTAAGTAATATTATCTCGAAACAATTGATGTAATTTCTATTGTTTAAAATCCGAGGAAAACAAAAAAAAATTAAAAACATTTCAAGTCGCAACGCTGAAAACATTTAGAAAGTCTCTAAAAGTTTCACTTTAAGTAACCAAACATTAACTGTTAATTTCTACGCAGCAGAACTAAGCCGTTTAACTCGCAGTCCCTAATTAATTATTGCTCAAATTATCAAACTTTTCGTCTTTCATTGTTATGCATACAAAATAATACATAAACAACGGTGACAAAGAATTTAAATACATTAATAGCGCACTAAGTCCTTGAGTAGCCTGCGAACAAAGCTTTCGAACCTATTTATTCGTAGTCACGCACCGACTTGTTACAAAGTCTGCAAAGTTGTTATTCGTGTTTTGTCTGCGAGTAGCTTGCTGAAGCTAAGCGTCGTCTGATACCTTAGAAGGTACGGGTACAAGATCGTTACCTCACGCATTATACCCGGTCACCCGCCACAATATTCGGCTCAAAGTTTGCTGTATGAACGAGGTGCGGGCGAACTCTGGACATCGATAGCGGACAACAGGTCAAATGGCAGACTCTTGTGCAAAATAAAAATAAAACCGCCACTTAATGCCTAGAGACTGATTCAATATGCGTAGTTATATTATTTAGAGTATTTATCCTGCACGAAGTTAAATGTATGATTTATTGTTTTATATTACGCCATTCTGTCTATTCGTGATAGTGTAAAGAAATTATTTGGAAATAAACATAATATGGCAGTTTTGTTTGATCCCAATCGCTCGTGCTTATATCAACAGATTCGCAGTTATGTCGACAGTTGATATAACTACGAATGAAGGCACGAAGTAAATTTAAATATATGTGATTAATGACATTAGCAAATATACATTGTATAAATACATAACATTTTTATTATGCACGAACGTGATGTTCATTATAAGTAATTAAAATAATTGTTAACTTATTGATTTATTAAGATTAATTTATTTTGTTGTTATTAACTTGAAAGTATCTTTAATTAAGAGATTCGTTTAAAGTGTTGTGATGAAAATAGTAATTTTAGAAAAAATATAATGAAATGTATGTCCTAAGCGTATATTAAACACTCAAGTAAGTCATTTATTTAGGTTATATTTTCATATTCAGGGTAGTAATCTTTCTTAAATATTTTTCCCGGCGTTAAGGTATTATTAAGCTTGGCCATATATTCAATTCACTTCAATAATCTCTTTGACAGGATGGCTGAACCAGTCATTACTACTTATGAAATCTTGATTATGATATACTTACGGCTGCACAATTTCGTCTTCCGAGCTTCTCTTTGTTTAAGTGATCATGTTTTGATGGATCATTATCTTATAAAAATACGGTTGGCGCAGAGAAAGACATTTTAATAGCATGAGACATTTTACAATAATAAAAGGGAAGCCTCCTCCGCCTCCTCCCCCCATATGCAAATATTTTTGATGCCCACAAGCACTAACATTTACCGATTATGACTCGGGTGAACATACTCGTATATTTAAATGAAAATTGACATAAAAGTCAAAACCCAAGAGCATTTCGCAATAAATTACTTTGTGAAATTCTATATTTCTTTGATATACTTTTGCTTCATTGTTCGTTTGATCACTTATATTTTAACTATTTAATATAAACTATAAAGTTTATATTCTCAGAATTATCCAAAACGGAGAAGTTTTCGTTATTAACAAATGCATTTAAAGAATTTTCCATTAGTGC